>CAVNYN010214946.1:0-59914 GCA_963692815.1 Nyctanthes arbor-tristis | reverse complement strand
CATGATCTTTTTGCAATAGATGCCAGTGACCAAGTTGAGAAATTTATACTTTGGTACTAGAGAACTGGAGTTTGTAGGAAGAATATGAAAAATGAATACTACATAATTGAGGTAATGCGGGGCCTGTTTAATTCATTAGCTACAAATACAATAATGTAACTTGAACATAATAAAATTACATTACATATATGTGTAAGCGTTCAATGGATCAAAATGTTGATAAATATATTTGGTAGATAATCGCAATCCTCAAATAATCTAAATTTAGTAAGTGTTTGGTTGGATTCTCAGATTATAATTTAATCTGGCACACGACATCATTTCATTAGTTTTACTTTTTTCAAAAAGTTAAAAAGTAAAAGTCAAACAACAATTATTTACTTTTTACAAAAAAAACTAATAAAATGATGTCACGTCGCAGATTATAATATCAGAAAGTTACCAAACACTTTTTTAGTTGTGTTGTACTGAAAACTTTGAATGATGTTTATGAATTTATGTTGCTCACACACCCGTGGCGTTTAATTGTGCACCCCTCGTATGCTAGTAGGTGTGGGGCCCACCTCTCTCCCTCTCTCCCTCTCTCCCATTGGGCATACCTAGTATTGATGAGTGGGCATAAACATTTAAGAAAAGCTTTGATAAAGTAAATCGAAATTGTTGGATTTCCTCATTTGAAGAGTACTCGTTTATTAGATGTTTTAATTATAAGCACATGTTGTCAAATTGTGTATCTCTAATGCTCATATCTATATATATATATATATAGACGCACACATGTCATATATACTACTTAAACCTTCGTGTGATATACGAGTATAAATTATTGACAAAATAAATGAAACTATCTATGACACATACAGTAAAAATTTAATAGTCAAAACTTGATTGAAGACCAAATATAATGCGTCTGAGTCTCATTCACTTTGCTTCTTTAAATAATAGTCTTGACTAAAAGAAAGGTGGAAGGGGCAGAATCCAAATATACATATTAATAATTTAATTGTTTAAGAGTTGTAACTCATGGTTAATTTAATTTATGTTGTCTCTTGCATTATATCATTTCAATACTTCCCAGACCATGTCGTGTTATCTCAATACATTGGATTCTAACTTGATCAGGCACAACGTAGTTTTTTATTTAATAATAATAACTAAATCAAATAAACTTATCTTGAGATTCTAACATATGCATCGTAATTGTTATCTAATAACCAAATCAAATAAACCAAGTGTTGGAACAAGATATTTTGATGAATGAGTTGTGTATCATCAATCTAAACACACATTTAAATGTGACTATTCATTTCAGGAAGCATTTTGTGATAAGATGAATTCAAATATGTTTTGATGATCTCATGCACCAGCCATTATAACTTGTGCGTTAAAATAATATAGACTGTCGATCCCCCATATAGCATTCATCTGAAGAGGAAACTCTTTGCGACAGTAATGGAGCTAGAAGTTTTATTTGGGAAGGCGAAAATCAAATCGTAAAAAATAATGTTTACTTCTATCAAATTAAGCTTCTTATGTCGAACTTCAATTTCAATCTAAATATTGTCCATACATTGAATAAAATAATATGAACACATGTTACAAATTGAACAAACTTACTTGCATATTAAATTCCATTATTCTTTTCTAAAATTATGGCATTACAAAAAAGAAAAACAGGGGAGGGGGGCCAGTGGGCGGGGACGGGGACAGTGAGGAGAGGATCAAAACAGAATTCTCCCACAATGTCACTACTAAAAACTGGCCTATCAGCGACAGACATTTTCCGACAGACGCACATCTATGGCATATTTCCAACGGAACCGTTAGAAATTTGAGATGGACAAAAAATTGTTGGAAATTTCTAACTGAAAGAGAGTCCGTCGGAAAATTCCGACGGAATTTGTGATCCATCAAGAATTTATGATGGAATTCTTATCCGTTGAAAATTTCCTATGGCATCAAGTAAGTCGTCGGAAACTTTCCAACGGAGAACATATATCGTTGGAAATTTCCAACGGAAGGACTTGTCCGTTGGAAATTTCCAACAGTACTGTCGGAATTTTGTGACCAATTTTCCAGTGGAATGCTTGTCGTCGGAAATATGCTTTTAATGAAAAATTTTCAATAAATTTGAAGATAAATAAATCCCTCCCCTCCCCCACGCCCCCTTCCTGAAATAAATGTTTTAACATGCACAATATTATTGTCAAAAATATATTAGATATATTAACCAATATAATAAAACATAAAATTTATTCTAAATTTAAAAATGTTATGAATAATTAAGAGTGTTATTAACCGTCAATAACTTTTAGATATGAAATAGAAAATAGTTTATATTTTGACTCCATAATTAAAAGTGCAACTAAAGTTAGGGGGAAAATACCAGTACGACAAAAGTTAAAAAAAAATGAAAAGAAAAGAAAACTAACAACGGACATGAACAATCTGACAAAGGACATCATTGATATGGAATGTAAGTAAATATTAAATACGAAAATCTCAATTTACATAACAATAGTTGTATTTATGGGATTTAAAAGGTATGAGTAGTTATATATATGTCCTCCCCAACTATTGCTAGATATATGTGCAGCATGTGTACACATAAAGACTCGTTTCTTTGCTCTATTCACACTACAATTGTCTTAATAGAAAGGCTGATTCTATGCACTCAAATAATGTTGGACAATTCATTTATAAAAAAATATAATATGAAATCAATTTTTTAATGGTAACCTGTGCTTTATCTAGTGAAAAAAAAAATATAAAACAAAAACTTTAATAATCGATGAATATTTTATTCAGTTACTTGGCGGTTAAGGTTTAAAAAAATGGTTATAAATAAATTTTTTTATTTAATTTTTGGTTTTTTAAAACCAAAAAAAAAAAAAATCACATAAATCACATTTTTAGACAAGTTTTTTTTTTATTTTATTTTTTAGTTTCAATTAAAACAATGAAATATTATAATGTAGAAAACTAGTGTGAAAAAACATTACATTAATTGACACGGATAAATAAAATTTAGAGTGTAACATATATTTAAATATACTAGTATACAACACGTGCTTTACACGCAACTGTGCAACAATATTATGAGATGATTTTTCATTCAAATATATATAGCTTTTAATGTTTCAGAAGATTTTTTATCTAGCTTGGCAATTGTCTTATATTTGCTGGCCAAGCAATTTATTTAATAAAATTTAAATCTTTCTTTAAAGTAAAATATATTTTTAAAAAAATCCAATGAAGGAAAAGGATATTAAATCCAATTGAGTATGTTGAACTACTTTATAGTATAAGAAAATGGATATTAAAGAAATCAAAATACAAGCACCAACCCAACACAGAACCAACCAACTTGGTTTAGTTGAAATTAATGATTCTATGAAAACACTAATACAATGACAAATTTTCGTCAGAAAAATGCAATGACAAATCGACAATGCTAATTGTAGAACATTGGAACTTGAAGTTACATCTTCTTGCATTTTTCAAATATTCTGCATTGAACAGTATAAAAATACTAATAAAATTCTATTAAGAATGCATTGCCGGATGAGATTATCTCAATCATATTGTGAACTTGAGAGGTTAACTCCTACTTATCACTTTTAACTGCTCTACTATTTGTTTCACTGCATTTAACCCCCAAGTTCATGGAGACTGAAGTATTAAAATTTTTGCTATGAAAAGTAAACAATAAATTACATGACATGATGGTCACTTATTTTCATTCTGGAACATGTAGCAACATTATAGAATCAAAGTATACAATAAATTACTTGATCATGTTCACTAAACAAAAGCAAAATAATAAAAAATGGTTGAGAATATAGCAAATATAAGTTCTACAAATTTAGATTCTTACACTATCAGATGAGGGCAGTCAGTAGACTTTGACACTCGAAGAAAATAGGAAATGTGCCTGAAGATATTCCAGTTAGAAATTCAATTAGTGCCGAAGAATCTATGAATATGGAAAAACAGGAGGACTTTGGCTCCAATTGAGTTCTCAAGGGATATAAAGAGGTGGATAATGGGATGATTTTTTTAAATGCACCAATTATTTTAGTGTAACTGATGTATATTTATTATTGTGAGAATTAATGGGATTAATCTTGCCATTTGATAAAGATTGTGTGTGATGGAGTTCATTTTGCCATTGCACCATTTAATTTCATTTTGTCATTCTACCATTTACATGAATTAACTCCAAATTGTTCAGTTCAAATTCCAAACTAGTGATTAAATTTGACCACCCAGATTTACATACTCATTTACTTCACCGCTATGAGATATAAATGCATTAATTCAACTTCCAAACCTCTTCAATTAGGAATATGATTGATAAATTGTGCATGAAAATAATTAGTCATGGCAATGGAAAATATGACATTAAACTAAAATTATTGGGGGCAGAGTTGTCAAAATATATTTCCTCCACCTGTCCTCTTTTAGATATATATAGATAGATATAGATAGTTACATTTTTCTACAATTATAGTTGGTTAGTGTTAAATTGCTAATTCAATGTGCTTATAAATGCATGATTTACATTTAAAAAAAAAACTATAAAATCAAAATAACAATTAATAATGTTCGGGGGTAAATATGAAATTAAACTAAATAAGTGGGGGTAAAATTGTCTAAAAATGTTTCCCCCCATTTATTCTCTTTTAGATAGTATATAGATAATAAAAGTTAAATTAAATAAAGCCCCAATGTTTTAAAAGGAAAATTCAATATTTTTAAATTACCAAAATTACTAGAATATACGTTATATATATTTTCCGGCAATACATTACCAAACCTATAAGCCGGCTTGGCGGTTGGTACTTTACTTCCCAACTCTTAGGTCAAGAGTTCAAATCTCAGCCTTCGCATTTCATGCAAAAATTAATTCGGGCTGATTCACGGGTCAGGCGAGGGCTAGTGGATCGGGTCAAACATGGGTTTAGCTTGTGGGTCGGGTTAATTAAAAATTTTTAAATAATTATTTAATTTTTAAATGTGTTTTTTGACGGCCAACTCTGTCGGAATATTGTCCGACAAATTTTTCCGTCAGAAATTTCCAACGAGATACAAAATTTCCGTCAAAAATCATTAGCAATGCGATCTTCACCGACGGCGTTTCTGAAGACCATTTTCCCACCGATACTGACCTTTTCAGACGGAAACACAGATTTTAGCGACGGATTTTTATGTCGCTGAAGGGCAGGTTTTTTTAGTAGTAATGTTTTTGCGATAGCCCGAGGGACAATGTCTCCTTTGTCTCTATGTAGCCACTACTTTGCATTACTCATTTCCAATTCGATGAATGACCTCTATATATTGACAATTATGACATTTATAATAGAAGTATAAAAAAGATCATTTCTATTTAAAAATAAAATCTGGTTAAATCAATCATGTTTAAAACACTATTAAGAGGAACAAATTACGGGAGGGCTTTAAGCCTCATATTAATAGTTTCTAAAAAGGAAAAAAATATTAAAAGTATGGAATTTTAGGTGGGAAAATACTTGCGGTATCTATTGTACCGCTCTTCTTCCTTTATATATAGATAGATAGATATATTGTGCTCTGCAACAAACTCTAAATGAATTGAGTCAATATATAATACAACTCTCGTTTTTCATGAGAGTAATTGCCTTATCACAAATATCAAGCATACCTATTTGTGGATATACACATTTCTAATAGTTAAAATAGCCACAAGAAAAATAAAATCCGGTTTATCTACTCAACAGTAGATTTGTATACATCTAACTATTAAATAAACATCAGATAAAGATAGAATTTTTGACACGCTCCATTCTCAGTGCATCTAACTTACTGGAAGTGTGACGTGCGCCGACGATAAATTCAAAATAGAAGCTATAATTTACCGCAAAGGCTCATGAATATACTACTTATTCTAGAAAAATTTTGACAGCATCTCCTTTATTTTATAAACAAACAAACCCGCATAATACCCAACATCAATCCAAATACACTTCACAGTGTAATAATTTCCCAACGTCAACATATCAATATCTCACAATCTACCAATTTTTCATTATACGTAACCCCACCTCATAATTGGAAAAATATAGTAAACTGAGTATGATTCATATGAGAAAACTCAATATATATTAATAAGTTTAATACTATCGAAGCCTAACATTCATGATATCAACAAACCAATAACAATTTCTATGTGGTAGCTTATATTCTCGAAATAGCAGGCTCGACCATAATATGTAGCCCAAACTCCAATTACTACATGGGAAGAAAATCATTTGGAAAATTTGTGAGTTAATAATCTCAGTGAGTGGAGAGTAATAATTAAAATATGCTTGAAACAGTCGAAACATAACTTTTACAAAATCTCGAATAAAACGTTCAAGTACATTTGGGAATCTTCATGACTTTAAATGTAAATTCAACATAATATCAACATTCATAGAATCATCATATGTTTGAAAACATCATGAATATCATTTCACTGTATAATCATCATAAAATTCACTAGAAAACATTATAATCATTTTGTTTGCAAGATCATCATACAATCTTCCCCAAAGAGTATCCAACATCACATGATCATAATATTAAGTCATACGCGCGTAGACGGTCAGCTTGGGCCATAGGTACTTTATGACCCATTCGCCTTAAGCGGCACGATTAAACAGCTTGAGCCATAGCTAACACATAGGCCCTTTCGCCTGGGCGGCGTTCATTTGGTCAGCTTGAGCCACAGACCCCTTCGCCCGTAGGCGGCATGATCATAATATAGTATACATATTTGGGGTTTTTCATACGCCATGAATCATATTACAAATCAAACATTTTTCTAAAAATCATGGAGCATCATAAACCACATTTCAATTCCAACACTTTCTCTAAAATCATCAGCATCATTTTTACATAAAACTTCACATTCCAAACTTATGTGAAATCATGACATGATATATTTTCATTTAGAAGGAAAATGAGAGGAAGAGCTCCATTCACCGGCTATATAGCGATGTATCTGTAGCATCCCTTCATATTTCTTGTAATATAACATGAAGACTCAAATTTCAATTCTTTTTCTCATAATATCTCGCCGTCTAATTCATTTCTATTTTCATAACTTCCAAATCATTTCATTCAACCATTTTCCCCTTGTCTCCATTCACTTACTCTACGTCCTAACTTAATTACTTGTTCACCATATAATTCATTAATCCCCTATATTAACACATATTTACTCGTTTAAGTGATATCTCATTTCTTTCCTTAAAATTCATAGCATTTCTCTAGTTTCTTTAACTAAATAAAGGCTCTTGATGTCAGATATTTTAACAATGTATACCATATGATCACATCTTTAAAACAGTAACATTTAATACCTCCAATTCAACATTAATTATTGCCATTTATATCATAATTCTAAATAATATATAAAATAGTCTCTTGATAGTTTTATCCAATGCTTTACGATATCTTCATAAATTCGTCTTTTCACTTAAAATGGAAATTAAATCCATATCTTTCCTAAATTCCCCTTCTTTAAAGTAACTAATCATATTAAATATTCACATCTTTCTAACATGAGGTGAGGATAAGGAAAGCTAAAATACACTTAAATAATTTCTTTTAGGTTGCAAGTCTTATATATCTTTAACTTTCTTTTCTCATTCTCATTTGTTTTGTCTTTGTAACATACTTCACTAGTAAAAAAAAAGAAAAGTATTTACTTAACTAAATTCATCAATATGACATTTCCTTTGAATTACTGATTCTATATTACATTAAATTTCCCAAGACCTTTCATCCTTCCATTATACATATTGTTATTCCTTTTATATATACTTACTTAGACTTTATCCCGTCCTAAAGACGTGTGCTCTTCCGATCTATAACATCAAATGTTAAAATCTTAAATGTCCACTAAAAATAACAACACAAAATTTTCACCTTTAACCATCAATTCTTAGCCTTTAGTAAAATATTTCTACACATCTTTTAAATGTCAAGTCATTCATTACCTTCATTGGATCTCCACTTCACCAACTTTGACAATTGCCATGCTATTATTCCATAAAATCATAATTCCAACTTGTATATAAAATTTCAACTTATTTCATTCATATAAAACTTCATCCTTATACTAACCAAAACCAACTATATAGTCTTATAATAATATAAAGAGCCTAAAATTTCATAACCAAATAGTGATTCAATGCCTCTAAAACATGTGTTAAATAAACTTCCAACCTATTATTACATGTACATAAAAATTCCATAAACTCTTAAACATAATTTTCATCTTAAAACTTACACAAATTAAAACTCAAAGATACATAACACTTTTATTTGATTCTTGTACACCTATTTTTTAAAGAATCTTCAAACTTTATTCTTCTTCTTCTTCCTCCTCTTCCTGCAGCCATTAGGCTTCCTTTGCTTTCTTTCAATTTTTTTTTTCAACTAATGTTGCTTTTGCTTTCCTTTTGTTTTTCTCTTCTTCTTCTTCTTCTTCTTCTTCTTCTTATTTATATATACATATCCACACACACACCGATATATATACACACACCTCTCAACTTTTTATGTTATCCAAATCTAACTAAAATTTATATTCCCTAACATATAGAAAACATCATATGCCATTTTTTTTTGGTTAATTTCTCAAGAAATTTCATAAACCTTAAAATAAAAATTTTATCTTAAACTTACATAAATTAAAGATTAAAACAATTAACACTTACTTGTTTAAACCTTTGTGTTCTTCTCCTCTTCCTCCCAAGCTTTTTCCAATTTCCAACTTTTTTTCTTGGTCAATCCCTATCTCATGAACCTCAATATCTTGGCTCTCCTCTGTCTCTCATTCTCTTTGTGAATGTTTGTAAGACAATGGCCCAATTTCACTAGAAATATCTAGATATATAGACAATTTGCACATAAAATCCCTTATCTTCTTGCTTTGCTATAAGTTGGTCCCTAACTTTATACTTTACTTTATTCTAGCTCCAAACTTATAATATGATTCCATATAAACCTAAACTTATTTAATAGCTTAAATGGTAACCCCAAAAATTAAGTTCATGCATCTTAGTCCACATTTAACCTTAATTTGATTATTCTACCTTGACCTTTACGAGTAAAGGTCGAGTTTAAAAATAGTGAAGCGGGTCGTCACAATCTTACCACCTTCCCAAGAATTTTGTCTTCGAAATTCAACAATCTAATGTTTGAGAGATGAGATTACTAAGATTGAACTTGACCTTTGCTCACCCACATAGTTCTTCTTTAATATGTGGTCTCCAAAAGGCTTACTAGCATAATTGTCTCGTTATTCAACATTTATGTCTTATTAAACTAAGTTTTCCGTCTTTCATCTTCCAAATTTCATCTGTGGCTTGTATAATTCATTAGCTTAATAACTTCATTCATATGTATTAATATTCAAATTCTTTTCATTGAGATCCTTTCACTAAATATACTTCCTATGCGTCATTTTCCTCATGATCATTCAATTTTTGGCAAACCTTGCAATGGTCATGATGTCATGTCTCTAAAGTCTTTACGAGTCTTAACAATAAAATTTAACCATAACCACTTTATCATAGCTCACTCTTTCCTTTTAATTTTTTATGATACTTATGCTTAATTCACTCAATTCATGGATATAAGTTGTCCACTTGTAGTCACTTCTAATACCCATTTATCCTGTAAACTATTGTAGCATCATATTTCCAAAATCTCAGTAACCATTATTACTCAAATTCAGCCAATCACTTAACTTTCTTATTTCATACTTACATCATTGTTTTAATTACATACAAACAATGACTTCATGTCCACTCATTATATGCTCGTAAGTGCTTCTCATAGGAAGACTTTGCAAGTATTCATAGTTTTAAGATTTTAGACCCATTCCTGATCAATGATAAGAATTAACAGAAATCGGAGGAGGATAAAGTAATGGAGGCTTTAACTTTTTAATCCCTTTCCAAAATTTTTGTTAAAAAGACTATAGCGAAAACCCGAACAACTGGCACTTCATTGAGACTGGATAGAAGGAATATCATTAGTAACTTCTTTAGTCACTTGAAAATTTTGGATCACAAGCAACTGAGAATAATGAATAAATATGCTAAAGCATGATGACAACTTTTGAGTAGATTTAATGGAAAAGAGAATTGGTGTATGGTGGGATCCAATGAAGTAAACAATTCATGCAAGCAACAAGTGATGGGGGAAATAAATTGGAGAAGTATTTCCCTCTATGTTACAAGTTCCGGTCTAGGCTATGCAATAACATGTATATAAGTCAACAATATTGTTGCAGAATAATTTGGCGACATCAAAATTTCAATCAAGGGATGGAAACACGCTGAAAATTAAACATCTTATTCAAAGATGTAATGGCCGCAATGCATGAAAGTTGGAGCAATTCAACCATTAGGGCAGTTTGATAGAAACTTTGAATCCATAATTCATACAAAGAATTAAAGACATTAACAATGAATTGATGAATCCAACTATACAATTGGAGCTTCTACACAAGATACGGAAAGAAAAGACAAAGACTTCTGAAACTAGGACTGGTGCTGAAGAAAGGTTATCCAAACAATTGGATAACATACATGGATCACTTTAAAATAGAAGAAGGGATGTGTAGTAAACATATTATCTGGCTTGATTGAAGCTAAGATATGTGGCACCCTTAAGGAATCTGATCTTCAAATCGTATGGCTTAAATAAATGAAATGATGTTTTAGATACTTCAATTTCGATATAGTGAATGACTTGTATTGGACTGAAACTGGAGTACCAATTTGCACAATTTCTGATCTTGGAATCTGATTGCAACTTTTTAGAAAATAGTTCACAAGTATTTGAAATTGCAGTAACTGTATAACAATTTCCGAACTTCCATAATCAATTTTTGCAATTTCAGAGCTTAGAGACTGATTTGCAAGTTCTTGAAAATATGGCAGCTTATAGTGATGACTTTGATAATAATCATGAATATTCTGGTGATAGTGAAGATGAACTTCTGCACATAATAGAAGTTGAAATTACATTACATGATAGAAGCTCGAATAGTAGTAACTGCATAACATTTTAGGAGACACTCAGTCTGAAAATCTTGTAAGACATCTAGTATTTTAGGATCAAAATTAGGTTATGGAAGGTATCAAGGCATCCTCGGTTTCAAGAATGGTCTTGATCAAATCAATTTGCAGCTCAAAATTCATGTAAAAGCCATTATAAGAAAAGGATAAGTTAGATGATTAGGAATGACATCATTCTGCAACATGAAAATGAAATGGTAACTGATTCATTTAGGGGTTCTAATAGTTGAAGAAATCCCTTAGGAGAGCACGGTAATGGAAGACATTTGAGAGGCTTGAATCATCAAAAGGCCTAGATTTGTTTAATCTGAGACAATGATTTATACTTTTCAAGATATCTTCAAAACACTGAATGGTCATGAAGATAAGCTTGTACAAAGAATTGAGAATGGGGACACATGTTATCGAAAGTGGTAAGAAGATAAATCTATTGTGGAGTTTTTTTTCCCACTTCTCATGGTCATCATTTACTTGTCTTATCTTTGTTTCTAAAATGATATTCATAAATTCATTTTGTCAAGCATTCCTTTATATAAGAAAGGATAACATGGATTATCGAACTTCTATAAGATGAAGTGGATTAATATATTTCATTAGTACTAATTGCCTCAATTGCATACTCTTTGCTAAACATCATTCATCACTTATACTGTGCGAACCTTCGTTCATTACGTATCATCATAAACTAAATCATATACTTCATCATTTTTCTTACACTTCATCATTTTTCTTATCATTACTTTTACGGGAAGCAACGGAAGTTTGGGCAACATCTCTCGTAGCCCGCGACCCTTGCCACTACATTACATAATTATCTAAATATATGACATGAGCATGCTAGCATATTGCAACACAAATACCCAAAACCTTACTCTGATACCAAACTGACACGCTCCACTCCCAACGCCTCTAACTTACTAGAAGTGTGAGGTGCGTCGACGATAAATTCCAACTAGAAGCTAGAATTTACCGCCAATGCTCATAAATGTCCTACTTATTCTAGAAAAAATTTGACAGCATTTGCTTTATTTTATAAACAAACAAACCTGCATAATACCCAACATCAATCCAAATACACTTTGCAGTGTAATAATTTCCCAACGCCAACATATCAACATCTTACAATCTACTAATTTCTCATTATAAATCACCCCACCTCATAATTGGAAAAATATACTAAACTGAGTATGATTCACATGAGAAAACTCAATATATATTAATAAGTTTAATACTATCGAAGCCTAACATTCATGATATCAACAAACCAATAACAATTCCCATGTGATGGCTTAAATTCTTGAAATAGCAGGCTCGACTATAATATGTCGCCCAAACTCCAATTACTACCTAGGAAGAAAATCATTTGAAAAATTTGTGAGCTAATAAGCTCAGTGAGTGGAGAGTCATAATTAAAATATGCTTGAAACAGTCGAAACATAAATTTTCAAAATCTCGAATGAAACGTTCAAGTACATTTGGGAATCTTCATGACTTTAAATGTAAATTCAACGTAATATCAATATTTATAGAATGATCATATGTTTGAAAAACATCATGAATATCATTTCGTTGCATAACCATCATAAAATTCACTAGAAAACATTATAATCATTTTGTTTACAAGATCATCATACAATCTTCCCCAAAGAGTATCCAACATCACATGATCATAATATTAAGCCATACGTGCGTAGACAGTCAGCTTGGGCCATAGGTACTTTATGACCCTTCGCCCTAGGCGGCACAATTGAACAGCTTGAGCCATAGCTAACACATAGGCCATTTCGCCTAGGTGGTGTTCATTTGGTCAGCTTGAGCCATAGATCCCTTCGCCCGTAGGCGGCATGATCATAACATAATTTACATATTTGGGGTTTTTCATAGACCATGAATCATATTACAAATCAAATATTTTTCTAAAAATCGTGGAGCATCATAAACCATATTTCAATTCCAACACTTTTTCTAAAAATCATGAGCATCATTTTTACATAAAACTTCACATAAACTTTTCTAAAGAAACATCAACTTTTGTGAAATTTCATAGAAATACATATTCACTGTAACACATTTCACACTTATGTGAAATCACGACATGATATATTTTCATTTAGAACGAAAATGAGAGGAAGAGCTCCACTCACCGGCTATATAGAAATGTTCCTGTAGCATCCCTTCATGTTTCTTGTAATATAACATGAAGACTCAAATTTCAATTCTTTTTCTCATAATATCTTGTCATCCAATTCATTTTTATTTTCATAACTTCCAAATCATTTCATTCAACCATTTTCCCCTTGTCTCCATTCACTTACTCTACGTACTAACTTAATTACTTGTTCATCATATAATTCATTAATCCCCTATGTTAACATATATTTACTCTTTTAAGTGATATCTCATTTCTTTCCTTAAAATTCATAGCAATTCTCTATTTTCTTTAACTAAATAAAGGCTCTTGATATCAGATATTTTTACAATGTATACCATATGATCACATCTTTAAAACAGTAACACTTAATACCTCCAATTTCAATATTAATTATTGCCATTTATATCATAATTCTAATTAATATATAAAATAGTCTCTTGATAGTTTCATCCAACGCTTTACGATATCTTCATAAATTCGTCTTTTCACTTAAAATGGAAATTAAATCCATATCTTTCCGAAATTCCCCTTCTTTAAAGTAACTAATCATATTAAATATTCACATCTTTCTAACATGAGGTGAGGCTAAAGAAAGCTAAAATACACTTAAATAATTTCTTTTAGGTTGCAAGTCTTATATATCTTTAACTTTCTTTTCTCATTCTCATTTGTTTTGTCTTTGTAACATACTTCACTGGTAAAAAAAATTATTTACTTAACTAAATTCATCAATATGACATTTCCTTTGAATTACCGATTCTATATTACATTAAATTTCCCAAGACCTTTCATCCTTCCATTAGACATATTGTTATTCCTTTTATATATACTTATCTTAGACTTTATCCCGTCTTAAAAATTTTTAATAACATCATATGTTAAAATCTTAAATGTCCACTAAAAATAACAACACAAGTTTTTCATCTTTAACCATCAATTCTTAGGCATTAGTAAAATATTTCTACACTTCTTCTTTTAAATGTCAAGTCATTCATTACTTTCATTAAATCTCCACTTAACCAAATTTGACTATTGCCATGCTATTATTCCATAAAATCATAATTCCAACTTGTATATAAAATTTCAATTTATTTCATTCATATAAAACTTCATCTTTATACTAACCAAAACCAGCTATAAAGTCTTATAATAATATAAAGAGCCTAAAATTTCATAACCATATAATGATTCAATACCTCTAAAACATGTGTTAAATAAACTTACAACGTATTATTACATGTACATAAAAATTCCATAAACTCTTAAACATAATTTCCAACTTAAAACTTACTCAAATTAAAACTCAAAGATACATAACACTTTTATTTGATTCTTGTACACCCATTTTCTAGAGAATCTTCGAATTTTATTATTATTATTATTATTCCTGCAGCGATTCGGCTTCCTTTGCTTTCTTTCCATTTTTTTTTCAACTTGGCAGAAACGTTGCTTTTGCTTTCCTTTATTTTTTTTGGGTCCTCTTCTTCTTATTCTTCTTCTTCTTCTTCTTCTTCTTCTTCTTCTTTATATATATACATATCCACACACACACACCAATATATACACACACCTCTCAACTTTTTATGTTATCCAAATCTAACTAAAATTCATATTCCCTAACATATAGAAATCATCATATGCCATTTTTTTGTGTGAATTTCTCAAGAAATTTCATAAACCTTAAAATAAAAATTTTATCTTAAACTTACATAAATTAAAGATTAAAACAATTAACACTTACTTGTTTAAACCTTTGTGTTCTTCTCCTCCTCCCAAGCTTCTTCCAATTTCCAACTTTTTTTGTTCTTGGTCGATCCCTGTCTCACGGACCTCAATCTCTCGGCTCTCCTCTGTCTCTCATTCTCTTTGTGAATGTTTGTAAGACAATGGCCCAATTTCACTAGAAATATCTAGATATATAGAAAATTTTCACATAAAATCCTTTGTCTTCTTACTTTGCTCTAAATTGGTCTCTAACTTCATACTTTACTTTATTTTAGCTCCAAACTTATAATATGATTCCGTATAAACTCAAACTTATTTAATAGCTTAAATGGTAACCCAAAAAATTAAGTTCATGCATCTTAGTCCAAATTTGACCTTAATTTGATTATTCTTCCTTTGACCTTTACGAGTAAAGGTCGAGCTTGAAAATAGCGAAGTGGGTCATCACAATTTTACCTTATTTAGGTGCTATTTTGATTTTGAAAATTGTTGGTCGGCCTAGAATTGCACTTTTTAAGGGGATTTTATTCATTGTTTGCATCTAAATAAAGTAAATTATGAATGAATTAAAAAAAAAGTAAATTATGAATAATAGATGGGGGAGACTCAAGATATTGTATGGAATTTCGTTCTAAGAAATTTGTTTCTAACATAATCTTTTATGTCGTTTTTCTGCATTGAAAGTTCTGACACCGAATATTTATTGAGAACAACACGTAATAATTAATGAAAAGTTCTTTTCTGATTTTCTTTTTTTGAATGTTATATCAATGACAAGGAAAAAGGTGCAACAAAATGTAACACAATTGTGATCCTACTTTGTGGCCTTTTATGAAATGAGAACAACACGTAATAATTAATGAAAAGTTCTTTTTTGATTTTCTTTTTTTGAATGTTATATCAATGACAAGGAAAAAGGTGCAACAAAATGTAACACAATTGTGATCCTACTTTGTGGCAATTAAATTATAGTTATGTGAGTGGTAGAAATTATAATAAAGTGATCCGATAATTGACAATTGAAGTACAATGACCATGAGATCAAATAACTTATTTTTCAATCTTTTTTAATTATTATTTTTTTGCAAGAATCTTGTAAATTTGCAAAATGACATTCTTCTATAATCATCAGCATAGTTATTATTGCAACCTTTTTGCCTATGAGTTGCAACTCACAACTAATTGCTATGTATCAATAGATAGATACGTAAATAGCATGAGTTTAAACATAGTATTAAAAGGCGAGGCTAAATCCCGCTCCGAGACACACCTTTTACGCCTCAACACGTTTCATACCTCAAGACACTTTAGGTCGAGGCTTACGCCTTTGACATTGAGGCATACGCCTTTGAGGTATAGCCTCAAGGTATAAGAGGCGTGAGCCTCTTACTTCTAGCTAAAATTTAAAAAAAAAATGACAAATTTAGAGTTTTGACGAAGAATGCCAATATTTTCTTTTTTTTCTTTTCTTTTTTTTTTTTTTGAAAGGAGAAATGCCAATATTAATTGCTAAAATTTTGCTATACTTAAGATTCACGGTGGATTTTTTTTTTATTTTTTTTTGGTCTTTTAATAAGAGTGATGTTTTTATTTACTCTTTTTTAGTTGTTTTTCTCTCAACATTTTTAATTACAAAAGTTGTAAACCACTATATTCGTTCACAATAGCAATGTGTTGCGATGTGTAAATTGGATTTTGATTGGTTTATTTTATTTAGTTTGAAATAAATTATTTTATATATTTTTTACAATATTTTGAATATTTGTTTTCTTTCATTAGCATGTGTAAATTAATTGACTAATATGCTTCTTAATGCCACAAGTGGCGTTCGCTGTGCAATAATATACTAGTCAACTAATGTTTGCAAACGACCATTTTCATTCAAAATAACATGTGATGTTGTATATAATGAAATTTTGAACAATTTATTTTTCATGTTGAAATAAGTCATTTGATATTATTTTATTATATTTTGTAGTCTTTTGTTCTATTTTTTGAGAGCAATCGCCTCAAAATTTACACTTCGCTTTGCGTGGTGCCTTGACGCATATTTCCGCCTTTTAATACATTGAGTTTAAATAGGAACTTTCCCCCCAAAAGCATGATTATATTTTTGTTTAAGAAAAAAATTTAGATCAAACGGTTGCAAAAGAGGCAGAGGGAGAGGGGGGAGTCACATAATTATATAATACCAGATGATGCTATATAATATATGGTGCGAGATTGGAACTAATCAAATATATGTACGTAGTTTTGTTTAAAAGCATGCATGATGTTGTTGTTTGAGATAAAATTGAAACCAAATCATCAAATACATAACTACATACTTCAGTTTAAAGTATGGATTATTATTATTTTGTGTTAAGCAAAAGCATAATTTTATTTATTTATTTTTTTAAATTTAGAGATAACTAAAATTGAGATCCATTGATTAATTACCTGTTAGTGTGCCAAACAAAATTAATTAACTACCTGATAGATTGATAGTATCATGTTAAGGGTACTTGTGATACACATTAACCGCAAAAGACAATGCACTTGAGGGACTCGTTCCCATGTGAGAGTCAGGCACGTGAATAGGACTCAAGATTTTTTTTTAAAAATAAATTTTAAAGAAATACCCTAGCTCAAAGCTTAGGGTCGAGTTTTATTCCATCAAACATATATAAGGGGGACAAAGCCAACCTCCCCAAGGCAAAAAAAAAAAAAAAAAAAAAGAAAGAAAGAAAGAGGCAACAAAGCCTGAAAATACAAAATTCCAACTAGACTCGATTTGACCCTATCCACCAATTCAGTACCTTAACTACTTTCAATATACTTCTTATCGACACAAAATTCTTGCTTTTGATCAAAAGAGTTTCTTCCTTGACCTCTTCCTCTTCTCCTCGCTCTTATTGGAGCTTTGTATGCAATCTCAAAATCACTACTCACCTCTTGATCAGATACCAAAACATCAATATCAACACAAAAAGAGTGAGTAGCTAATTCGCACTACAATTCCTCTTCATAAAGTGACGCATTGATGCATACCAAATGGAGTGGGAATCTATATATTATTAAATGCCATTGAGATTCTGGAATCAGTTTTCCTTCCATTTCTGATTCCGAAATCTCCATCTTTTTTTTTTTAATTTTTCCTTTCTTTTTTCCTCCCATCATTTGCTTGCAGCATATTTTTTGTCCAACTCTAAACTTTTTATTTTTATAGTTCTTTTTTCAAGCAACTCCCCACTTTCTATGTATATTAACTACCCACTGTCTATTTTTGTTTTTCCTTGCATGAATTTTCTTTTTTTCATCCCTCCAACTCTCAACTTTTTATTTTTATAGCTCTTTTTTCAAGTACCTCTCCACTTTCTATCTATATTAAATACCCACTATTTATTTTTTTCCTTCCACAAATGTTCTTTTCTACAACAATTTCCTTTTTTAATTTCCTTCAAAATGTTCAACTATCCACATATTTACATTCCCATTTAGTAATCACTGTTCTTTTTATTTTTTTAAAAATGCTCTTTGCTTACTTAACTAATTATTTTTCATTTTCTATCTGCTATAGAAATATTAGGCCTTCCTGACTTTTTGAGAACTAACAACTTTATCATATAAATTGCAATTGTTTTCCTAATTTTGTAATGTCAAATTTTCTTTTTTTATTTTCATCCCGAAACCATTCTGGTAACTACAAATATATCTGTGCAATTTTGTACTTCCATACACTCCTTGTGAATAAGATATTTTTGTCATTTTATAAGTTTTGAATTGGGTTACTATGTATATAATTCATACTCAATCGATTTGATTATTGTCTATCATCTTTATTTATTTCGTGATACAAATTCTAATAGTTAGTTTTCTTTTTCATTTTGTGCAATGTAAATTCTGATAAAAGCAATCAACCATGTCTCAAATTAATTCATGGCACGAAGTCTACACAGTGATATTGATATGCATGTGTGTGTGTGTATATCAGTCCAATTAAGACACAATGGGTCTTGAATATTCACATTGCTTGCATGTACATAACCCCTACATACAAAGATAGAGATGAATAACCTTGAATTTGATCTACAGTCATTTTTTTCTTTTTGAATAATGCAAAATTAGAAAATTCATCTTTTGCCGAGAGACTAATTTGACATGGCCTACATCAAATTAACCTTTTTTTTCTATTTCATTTATGTTATATTAAACAATATTACATATATTTGTAAAAAAAAAAGAAAAGCATTGTGTATCTATGTCATAGTTGAGAAAGGATTCGGTAAGACGGTCCTATACGCTACATGGTGGGACTTTCATTAATTCCATATCACATATGAAATGTTGTCACATTTATATCTTTATATATAAATGCTACTGAGAAATCTCTCACAGCAGCCAAAGCTTTGACATAAAAAAAAGCCTAAAGCTCGAAATTAAATTACCCAAGAATAGTGGTGTCTCGGCTAGAAACAAGAAAAACATTTGAAGAAGAAATTATCCAAAAATTTCCCCAAGTCCATAGGTAAATGCAATTCTCTGATATTAATATGTGTACACATAATATTAGAGTATTGAAAGGACCCGATTTCATGATTCTTTTTCCCTTAACTACTTCTTTTCTAGGTTAATTTGCATATGGGTTGATGAATTTGAACGATTTGTAATTATAAAGACATCTCATCACTATTGCTTTCAGATCTTATTTTGGCTTTTGGTTAAATTCTTTATTTGTAAATGAGTGTAGTAGCTGAATGGAAAAAAATTACTGTCTCAAGAATTCTGTCATCGCTAGTAGCTATCATTGAGAAGCAACTAAGTTGAAGAGATATAATTATGTTTGATATAATTATTTTTTGTTAATTAAAGAATTATTTTTTATATAATTGTTATTTTAGTGTGATATGTTTAGGGAAATTTTGTTATTTTGATGCGAAAGGAATATGAGGAATTAAAAATTTAATGCTTTACTTGAAGTAAACTTGAGAAAACAGAAAAATCGAAAACTTCATATTTTTCTTTTTCTTGACTCTTAAAAGAAGTAGACGACAAATAGGACTAAACTTCGTATTTTCTTTAATATTTGATAATGATATCAAACCAACAAATAAAATGATAAATGTTATTTATAAGAAAGTATTTCAAAATTTGTAACATGTTCTAATGCATTCGTTAGTTTGATAATAAAATATATATCCGTATAACGCACGAGAGTGCAACTAGTTTTTGTTAAAAACCTTCCAGCCGTTTTCAAACACTACATATATATAGTTAAAATTTAGAACCAAATTAAATTTTAGAATATAATATAATAATCTTTAATTCTCTATGCCTCTTTGCCTATTTGTTATATATATACAGCGCGGGCGATGTTTATCTTCTGCATTTCGTAAAGGTAAGTTCGAATACACAATCAAACTAAGTATGAATGACTGTCATAAAATAAATAAATAATTGCAAATATGTATTCTTTATAATTGGATCTCTTTACATGCATGGACTATTGAATTACCAAACATTAAATCAATAGTAATTTATAAAAGTTACAACCAATATATTTTTCTATTAAAGAAAACAAAGAACTTGGGACTATTTTGAGAATGAAAAAAAAAAGAATAAAATACATATTATTACACTGTAAAAGGCTCTTCCGGTAAAGAATCACTCATAAACCAATGACCGAATAATTAATTAATTAGTGCTCAGCAAAAACAAAAATATTTTCACTCTTCAAAACCTTCAGCAAAACAACGTTGATTGTATACATAACGTTAGGCTACTTGATCTTAGTTAATTAACATGCAAAATTTGATTTGCTCAAGTTTTCACGTGTAGAACATAACGCGTAAATTTCATCTAACGCTGTGAACCCATTTGCATACTCCTTATATCTGTTGAATTCGCCAAGCTTTGTAATTTCAAGCAAATTTATCTCGGGGAAATCCTCTAATTCTAAAGGTGCATAGGGGGTCTCGCCAAATATTCCTGTATAACTAGGATCCTGCACCACACAAACAAAATAATATTATAAGAACCTCATAAATAATTTCAAGAAGCATAGAAATGTGATTTCTTTCTTTTGATTTTTAAACGTAAATTGCGAAAAAATGGGGGGAAAGAGTGCATTTTATCCAGTCAAAAGAAGTTATGGGGAATGGTGAAGAAAGCCATGGAGTCAGTCTAGAGATTTTTAGAGGGATGCTTTAACAAAAGACGTTTAGTTCATTGCCCTTCAAACTTTTGTCACTTTAAATCAAAAGAGAAGCCCAAAGGATCATTTTGTGGACCATATATAATTCAAGTCTAGTAATGTGCTATGTTTGCTTTCCATGTGTAAACACAAACATTTTTTTTAAAGGTGATCTTCTAATTGCAAATAAAACCGCGACCAATGATTCTCATCACTGAATCACAAGATTTTCATCTAACTATTTAGGAATTCTTGATAAGGTCGAAAAGGAGAAAACCCATTTGAGAAATAGAGGTAGGCTAAAGAGGAGACCTATATGATATAGGAAGAGATCAAGGGCCCAGATAACAAAAAATGATTGCAGTTGTTTAACCAAACACACAAATCGAACAATATTGATATGGCACTGTGTAAAATTAAGAGATAACAATAGACACATAAATCGTGTTAAGGTGAATACAACATTAAAATTGACTTCCATTATCAAGATTTTGAATAAGATTCAACTATTAGAAAGACGTGAGAATAATTAGAAAGTGGTACCTGAATGAGACTTGATAGGTCTCCATTGCCAAAAGAATAAAATGCACTTGAACTATTTACTTCATCTAATGCAACATGATGAGCTTGGGAATTATCTTTTGAGCATGTAGCAATTGGTGTCCCTTGAGTGAGATCCGAAGAAGATGTCTCAGCAGATGGTAATTTAGAACAATAATATTCCTCATTCTTGAGAAGACCTTCCTCCTCGGCTTCCCTTTCTCGAGATGTTTCAGTGTCATCCCACATAAACTGATCCTCAGTTTCCTTCTCCGGAATCTTGCATTGCCGCTCAGCATGTTTTGCCTTCGGTATTTGTATGTTTTTCTTGAATACCCGGCATAATGCATAAGAATCCTGGATAATTAATCACAGTAACATATTAATTAGATATATATATATATAATATAATTTCACATATAGACGTGTGTGTATATATATATATATACAACTTTGAGACAAGTAGACCACTCTATACTTAGCTATATGGCTTATTTCCATATTATCTTGATATTTACTTCTGGGGACAAAACCCTAACCATGAGGAACCATATTCTTCAATTAGTTGGATGTTATTACCACCTGCAACGAATTTCTACGATTGTAAAATCCAATCTCGTGACTTGAGATGTAAAATTGTGACAAATTTCCCTATGGTATAATAGCGGGAGACTTCCCTTGTTAAGAAAATTCTTGCCGGAAACTCATCATTCATTGGTAAAGATTCATGAAGAAATTAACCAGATTGAAAAAATGAAACGCTAGCCATTTTGAAGTTTGTGCAACTTAACACGGATCAATCCATTGTGGCCTCAATCTACCGTGATTATACTATGATTGGAAAGTACGTAAAATAGCGTACTACTGTACCTTTAACCGCGAAGATATGCCAACGCAGGTGGAGTCATTGAGTCGATATTCGTGCATTACCCAATCAGTTCTGATGCCATGAGGCGCTCTCCCCTTGTAATAAACCAGTGTCTTCTTCATCCCAACTGCCCGTTTCTGTGACTGAACAGTCCGGTCTTTCCCAGTAGCTTTCCAGTATCCTGCCCGGGTTGCCCGATTCGTCCTCGACCCGTTCGGGTACTTCCGATCCCGGGGACTGTAGAAGTACCACTCCATGTCCTTGCTTGGCAAGAAAGATTTATCTGTTGAAACAAAATTAACCAATCAAACATTATTATTCCAAAAAAAAAAAAAAAAAAAGGAAAAAATTTGACTGTTTATCCATCGCATACCGGGTAAATCCCAGGGTTCACACTTGTAGAGATCAACTTCCGGAATGATCTCGAGCTCGATATCTCCACCATTGATTTTTCTATCCAGATAGTAAGCTACAAGCTCCTCATCCGTCGGATGGAACCTGAAGCCCGGAGGGAGAGCCGTCGGGGCCATACAGAGTATAAAAACCACAGAGAAAGAGAGAGAGAGAGAGAGAGAGATGAAAGAGGAAACAGTGACACAGGACTACAGGAGGAATTAGTGAAGAAGATGGTTAATGAGTGGAGAAGTATTAATAGGCCACTGTTGTTGACAAAACCCCCTCAGAAAAGTAACCTTAATCCATCAAGCAACATTTTACCCATCGGAAAACACTTTTTAATCACACTCTCAAACGAGCTTTTGTGAAGAAGAAGAAACAGTGAAGGGGCAAAAATGGGGGAGAGAGAGAGAGAGAGAGAGATGAAACCATAAGCAGCGGCCGGGTGGGGGGGGGGCTTTTACAGAGATTCTTGGTCAGGGAAATTTGTGTGTGAAAACAGAGAGGAAGAAGGAGAAGCTTTCCTGCTTTTGTCTGCTCGAAACTAACAAAAAACCACAGGGTACCGCGTAAAGGCTGCATGGGCCACCCACCGATCCTTACGTTAACACGCAATACCCGCAGGATGGATTACAAAATTCTTTCCTTTTTTTTTTTTTTAATTATTATTATAAATAAAATATTGTGCGTATATTAGGAGTACTATTATCATGCAGGAATTGAATAGCTACTCTTGTTGAGAACAAAAGATTATTTGGAATCTCTCACATGGGTCTAAGTTAAAAAAAAAAAAAAGCCAAACCCTTGATTGTCAAGTAAATATCTTTGGTATTAATTTGTAGCCTTTTTGTCTGTTTTATATTTGACGATAGGTTCCTATTCAAAAGATGGAAATACATTAACTACTATTGGGTCGAAAAAGGGCAACCATACATTCTTAAAACTGGCATTGGTTAATATAAGTTAAAACTATATATATTTTGGTGATAAGAGAGAACACTATCATTTCATACACCTCCCAAAAAAAAAAACTATCATTTAATAAGAAATTATCTATTGATTACGTCGTCAAGATATGTGACTCAGTTAGTACTCTGTCTGAAATTTAAAAGAACATATTTAACATATGTTATAGTTGGCACCAATTAAATTGGTTTCCAAATAGACCCGAGCATATTCTATCTAATTAAGGCATGAATGATCATATTTTTACAAGTAACCTAGTAATCGAGGACAAGATTTTACTAAGAAAAGAGATAAAACGATACCAAAGCGGAAAAAATGAGCATGAATATATCAATCATTTCATACTTGAAACTAAAAAAAAAATTGAAAAAACAATGAACCTTCACCGTACATGAAGTAAAACAAATTATTAAGAAAAGGCATATTTATATTACAAAACAAATTTTTAATCCAAAGATGCTATAAAATCACACTTTGATTATTCAAAATAAGTGCCCTAATTCCCCCAAATAAAAGCATAAGCGGATTAATTATATTAGTAATTAGGAATGGGCTCCATCATACGATTCTGTGTCTTTTATCATATATCCCAAAGAAGAAAAAACACTTTTATCGTTCAACAGTTGAAGGGGCCGAACAAAACTACCTGTCACCTCGTCATGCTCTGCTTTTTCTTTTTTTAATATGATTTTTCAATTAATATATTTTATCTTCGACTTTTCTTTACTGTTTCTTAAATTTTTTTGGTTGTGTTCCCTTTAATCTTTAGTATACTTTCCTTAAAATATCATTTTCAATTGGATAAAGATAATAACTATACACGCACTTTAATCATTACGAACCCTTTCTTTGACTGTTCCTCTCTCTCTCTCTCTCTCTCTCTCTCTCTGACGGCACTTGTCAAATAATTAAGGTATCCTAAATTTATTGTAGTTAAAATGTTTTTGGTCCGTACTATGAATATTAGAATTATGAACGAGGAGTGTTGATGCAGGTGGAAGCGTAATGGACAACTAACTAATATGTGATTATAAACAAAGTTTCGCGCAAGAATTAATCATTTAAGTGTATAATTAAAAAAACTCGAATATCTTTTAAGTTTATTAAAAATTCAACCAACCCCAATAATCAAACAACATTTGAGTTTAAATAGTAAAAGTAAAACCCAAAAACTCACCTAATGACTAGATTAAATAAAATATATAATGAGTCTATAATCCTCACCTTCATCAAGTATATGTGTTAAAATCATATTTGAAAATGAATAATTGTCATAGAATGAAATTGATTATACCATGAATCGATCTATCGGCGTGCTTGATATATACGAAAACAATCAAGGATCACAATGGGAAACAAAACTCCGATACTTCAAGAGCTGTTAGACAAATTCAACCATTGACATATGGATACAAGGACCCCAATTTATTGTTAAAATGGAGTACTTGAACATATACGAGTGGTTTCTTATTCTTGATTGATATGGAATAACCCTATCTTGAGAGTGCCATAATTCTTTTAGACAATCCGGCAGAGGGAATATAGCCTATAATTTTTTGATTAATTTGCCGAAAGATGCTTTGTTTAATCTTTTACTAACCTTCCTATTCAAGTCATGGATGTTACTATTTAGAACAATTAAATAAATAAATAAATCCAAATCTCTCTTCCCCTTTCTTTCTTCTCGCCATTAAGCAGTTTGTGTTAGGAATTGGGATAATAGACTCTCATCTTCGGTGACCATTCATTCAGTGCAGTTCAACTCAATATTCCAGTCCAACAAATTAAATGCGGAGGGACTTCATGATGCATTTTATGGGTGAAGTTACTATTATCGGAATAAAGTTAAAAAAAATGAAGGCCAGTTCCCAAAACATGCTTATAATGCTGCATTTGATGAGAATGAATTTGTGTCAGTGCTGGAAAAGAACAAAAAGAAGAAGAAGAGAAAAAAGAAACCATGCATCTCTCTACTTATAATATCATCATGTGGGAAGAGGATCTAAAGCCATGCACCCTTTCACACGATCTTAGGTGAACAAAGCAAATTAAGTTGATGCTGTGGGGGTTGGTGGTCCATTCTTTGCTTTCTAAAATTCAGCACCTCATGAATTAGCCTCCCTCGTGATCATGGCTCTCTCAATTTTCTAATTTTCTATGTAAGAAATCAACAAAATTTTAATACTCTAAAAGTAAAAAACTGACACGTAAATTTATGGGACCTAATTTAACATTAACTAAGCTTGGTCCTTGAACACACATATATGAGTTTTTTATTAGTGAGACATACCGTATATTTGACACTCTTGGAGTATTAGAATTTTTTTTTTGTACGAATATAACATAAAAATGTGCAACAAAATGTGCAACACATTATTTCTTAGAAGATCAAATTATAATGCCACAAATAAGGGTTAATCTTTGCGTATTTGCGTGCTTTATAAGATCGTGCAAAGTAGTGCCCCTTTATTTAACTAAAAACTATATTTATACAATAAATAATAATTGAGTAATGTTATACAATATCATTAGTGCACGTGTCAATAGTCTGTATGTTTCCTACAAGTGGTGTCAACAATTGATAAATCACTTTAAAATAGGTCAGATTTTGTTTGAGATCATAGACTGGTACCGTTAATGTGGCAGACGCTACTCCCACCGTCCTATGAAAATAATCCTATATCAATTTCCATATAAATTAAGAAAGTCAAATTAATGTTCTTGGAAAAGTGAAATTCATGAATATTTTTTCTAATATACCAATTTATTTAATTGTTATTTAACTTTATTAGTTCTTATTTGTTGATATTAATGAACACTAACTAGGGGCACATAAGAAAATTTAAAGACTAAATAATAAAAGTGGACTATAATTGAGACAAACAAAAAAGGAAACTAGGATTATTTTCATGGTACGGAGGGAGAAGCATCGTTATAATTATTTTTTTCTGCAAACGCATCATTATAAATAATCATGTATCATCTTCATTAGTAATATTTTGGCTTTTTTGGATAAAAACCTCATTTTTTTACGGGAGTTTGAAAAATAACTTACTTTTGAAATTAATTGTAAAAATACCAATGTTATGAAAAGCTTGTCTGAGCAGCGTTTATACTTGAAGCTAGGATTTCACTATTCACCATGTAATAACGCTTTATCACGCATTGATCGTGCTAATTAATGTAATCTATCAAACACAATCAATACAGATGCCATTTGGTACTTATTGACAATGATTTAGGCTGGAACTAAACCGTTCCCTACAATTGAATGATCCTTCCTTATTCTTTTGTTACCTTCTTCCTTAGTAAGGTAAGTAGCTCGGTATTCTAATGTTGACAAAATGACTAAAAGGAAAAATCCCCCTACTAACATGGTGGGGGGTTTTTGTAGGGAGAAATGGCTAAGTAGAGCACTTCGGGGTATGCCTTCCACATGTCTGGTCCGAATGATAGGTGGCGTCCACGTGTATCTGGTCACCACCCACGTGTATGATTAGAATCGTTCGTTTCCACTAACTGGCTCAGTTCGGCTTTGATGAGTTCGGCGGATATATCTAACCGACCTGTGAGGTCGGTTCCCTCATTAATAATTGCCTCCTCGGGTTCGCTCCCTCTTGCAAATGATGGGGGTGAACTCGGTTTTACGGAGAGAAAAAAAGGACCCTCTCAGCAATATTACTCTGACGAAGCGTCTCCCATACGTCGGTTCATGGTTGTGGGACACGTGTCGACTCGTGGGTGCTGGATTCGTATGGTCGCGCTCGGGAATCGCAAAGGGTGTAGCAATTAATGATGACCCTTGTACTTCTTAGGGTTTTAGGGTTTTAGCATAATAAAAGAACGCTTCTTTGTTCAGTCCCTCCCATTTGCTTCTTTTGTTTCTTCCGGCGGAGATACCCACCCGGTGTCTTCTACATTTCTCATCCAGAATCTTTGTAAGTGATTTCCAGGTAAAAACCAAGTTTTGCTCTCTGCATTCCAGTAATTTTAACCTTTCCCAGCCATTCCGTTAATCATGAGTCAAGAGGATGGAGCACGTACACCAAGGGACACTGTGGTACCGGCGGCTGACAGGGGAAAAAGGAAAGTGGAGAAAGTCATCTTGCACGAATCGTCCGGGGAGAAAGTCACTTAGTCGACTGATGAATCTCTCGAAGGGGTTTGGAGGGAAATGGAAGGTGCAATATTGGCCGAAGAGGGGGGAAGCTCTGAGGCGCTTCCCTTGGCGATTAGGATTGCCAGCGGAGGGGTAGAAAGGGAAGATGGATGGCAACGTCCACCTCCTCGCGCGGGGCCATATGCATCGACCTTCTCTTGCAAAGACCTTCTGTCTGTGGCTACCGAGCAGGAGCTGCATTATTGGAAAATGAAGTATAGGATTCCCGACTCGGTGCATTTCTTTTTACCCTATTTTTCAGAAAGGGCGGATTGGCCTCCGGAAGGTTGCGTGACAGCGAACATACGAATGTTGGAAGCTGGAGTCCGGTTTCCTCTTTCTTCTCTGGTAGCCGACCTCCTCAGAGAGTAGGGGCTTGCGCCCAATCAGATTGCTCCGAACGGGTGAAGGGCAATCACGATTTTCTTTATATTGTTTGCACTGTCAGATTACCCCAAACCGGCCTTTGATGAGCTGAACTACCATTATGAGTTCAGGGCGTGCGACGGACTGGGTATGGGTGGTTCTACATTATGAAGCGTAAAGGTCGGCAGACGTTAACTACTCACCGACCTGAATCAGTGAAGGACTGGAAAGATAGGTAGTTTTATGTTGGTGGGGATTGGGCACCATCGAGCCATCCCAACGATAGACCTATCCTTATTTTATACCGACCTAGGCGCAGTAAGTTTTAGCCTTTTTTGGGATTTGTACCCAGAGGTTCTCTAATACTTATCGTTTTTCTTCGTTTTCAGGGATTCCAGTACCAGAGGTCGGCACTGAATATTTGAAGCATGTGGCTGTCATCGCTGCACAAGGTGGTCTACACAGCTAGTCGAAATTCCTGCTAACTGAGGAGAATTTATTCCGAGCCGGCCTGACATCCGTCTCTCAGTCTTAAAAGGTACGACATCTATAGCTTTAGTTCAGGACATCTAAGAATCAGAACTTTGACTAACTCTCTACCTGTTTATCCATCCCCTTGTATCCCTCATAAAATTCCAGTTGTAGAGAGGAGGAAGCCGCCCAAAGAACTGACAATGGCCCAGAAGGTCATAGCCCAGAAGGCCAGCTCCAGGAAGGAGCAAGTGGCCCCTTCCGGGTCTTCAGGAAAGAGAAGAGGTGAGGAGCGCCGATTCGGAGATGACGCGCAACGTCGATGGACATCTCCAGCCCATCGTTCAGAGGTCAGTGCCAGATCTGAGGGTGCCGAGCTGCCGAGGTCTAGCCAAGAACTCCTCCCTGCTCATCCCGAGAATCAGTCAGACACATTGACTCTGCCCTCTGAGCCGAACTGGTTGGGGATCCACCCTACGAGGTCGCAGGTAGCAGAGAAACTGAAGGGGCAGTTCCCAGAATGCTACCTGGAGTACTACAGGACTTTGTCCCCCACGCCCTCGACCACAAAGAACCTTCCTCGCTCTGTTCAGTGGGCCATAGAGGCGCCAGCTTGGGCCTGGAACGTACGGGAGGAGTCCATGTCCAACGAGATGACTATGGAGGACACTGTGGCTTCCTCGATAGCATACATGGCCCGAGCATTGAATTATCAACAGAAGGCCCTTGTAATGGCCAGGGACAGGTAAGAGGAAGTTGATAACTTGACCGAGAAGTTGGCTCGTTCTGACTCCAACTTGAGTGCGGAGGCCAGTAAGCGGCAAAAGGCGGAAGCCGAGCTGAAGAGACTAATGGCTAAGTTTCTTGAGATGGAAAAGCTTGCGATGGCTGAGAAATCAGCTGGGGAAGGCTTGGAGAAATGCCACGTGGCCGAACTCGAGAAGAAAACTGAAGAGGTCAGGCTTGCAACCAAGGCCTCAGCTGCCGAGGAGTACAAGGCCTCCGAGGATTATAATACCGACTCAATCTCACTTACGTGGTCGCGTATGATGAGATCATCAGGAGCCTTGTCACTCACAAGCCTGGCAATCCGGTGGAGTTCCTGCGCAAGGAGCTCGAGTCCTATAAAGAGGCGCAGGGTCTGTCTGATGCTCCAGCTGAGGAAGGGGAACATGCAGCTGTAGGAGAGCGGAGCCCCCCCAGTAGAGAATCCAGAGCCTTGACTCCGACCTCGGCTTTTCGTAGTTATTTAATTTTTTATTTCTCTCATTTTTTATGCCGACTTAACAGTCTTGTATGCATCAGATATCGATGTCTTTTGTTTAATGAAATGATTTAAGCACCGTTCTGTTTTACTTTTGCATTTTACTTTTCGCGTGTGTATAGTAACATTGACTGTAGCCAGCCTTGCGTTCGGCTTCGTGTTTTCGTATCTGGCGTCGAATTCTATTCGTAAACATTAGAGTTTGGTTGACTATACAGTCTCAACACTGTAACAAGAACGAATCTTCTTTTACTCTCATTGCCTTTTACTATTACAAGTATGAGAGTTCGGCCTGTAGGCATATTACATAGGGCCGATCTCGCAGGAGTATTCACAATGTGACAAAAATTGACCCTGTGAGGTTTCGACACAAAAAGGGTCCTTCACTCATGGTCATCTAAAATATTTCTTGAGATGCTAGGCGTTCCACGGGTGTGGTAGAGAGTTCGGGTCTAAGCCTTCGAGCTTGTAAGCTGCATTTGCCAGTACACCCGCAATCACATAGGGTACTTCCCAGGTCGGGGCTAATGTTCCTGCGGCCACATCCTTGGTGTTTTGGAATATGCTCCTAAAGACTAAGTCCCCGATATCAAACGCTTGAATTTTCACCTTGCAATTATAATATCGGGCACTTCTCTGTTTAAATGCGGCATTTCTCATGGCAGCTAGCTCTCTATTTTCCTCCAAGAGATCAAGATCGGCTTGAATAAGTGTGGAATTGATCCCTTCGTTGAAGTGTTTGACTCTAAAGGTGGGAAATTCCATCTCAACCGGGATAACAGTTTCCCTTCCAAAGGTGAGGCTAAATGGGGTTTCCCCTGTGGAGGACCTGGCTATGGTGCGTTACGACCACAGTATGGCTGGTAACTCTTCTGCCCACCGACCTCTTAGTCCTTCCAACTTGTCTTGAAGGTGTGCTTGATAACCTTGTTCACCACTTCTACTTGTCAGTTTGTTGGGAGTGGTTAGGTATGGATAAGTGCTTCCGGATTCTATGCCTTCCGCAGAAGTTTCGGAAGTGTTCTTTATCGAACTGCTATCCATTATCTGTGACAATGGAATGTGGCATTCCAAAGCGGTATATGAGGGACTTTCACACGAAATCAGTTGTCTTTTGCTCCGTGACCTTGGCCAGGGGTTATGCTTCTGCCCACTTCGTAAAATAATCAACGGCAACAATGGCAAAACGAACTCTGCCCTTTGCCGTCGGTAGTGGGCTGATCAGATCAATTCCCCATTTGGGAAAAGGCCACGGGCTCATCACCAACGTCAGGTCGGCATGTGGGTTTCTCAAGAGGGGTGCACATCTTTGACACTTGTCACAAATTTGGGAAAATTTGATAGCGTCCTTTTTCAAAGTAGGCCAATAATATCCCTGTCTGATCAGTTTATAAGCGAGAGCTTGCCCCCCATTGTGGTTTCCGTATGCCCCCTGGTGCACTTTTTCCAACGCACGCCGTGCTTCTTCTGGAGTCAAGCACTTCAGTAGTGGTGTCGAAAAGCCTCGCTTGTACAACTGTCCTTGTACTATAGTGAACCGGGCCGACCTGATTCTAGTCCTATGAGCTTCGATATGATTTGGCAGTAGGGTGCCCCATTCCAGGTACTGGACTATGGGGGTCATCCAGTTTCTCGAGAACGGTTCTATAGGACTGATCAATCCGTTCCGTGATGACGGTGAGCTTAATCGGGCTATAGGCACACATTTTAATGTGTGGGCTACTTCGCTGGTTGCCAGTCTGGCCAGGGCGTCTGCTTGGGAGTTTTCGCCACGCGATATTCATATCACCAAGGCCTGGTGAAATTTTGCCAGTTCATCAAGGGCCACCTTGTGATAGGGTGCCAATGAATCTTCCTTGACTTCAAAGACCCCCGTATTTGATTTGCCACAAATTGGGAGTCACTCATGGCTTCGACAAACCTAACTCCCATAGCTCGGGCCATTTCTATTCCTGCGATCAACGCCTCATACTCGGCCTCATTGGTGGTGGCATGAAAGTCGAACTGTGAGGCCTGGCAATATTATTTAAGATCGGGGCTGATGAGAACAATTCCGGCCCCAGCCCGGTTTTTTGTTGATGAGCCGTCTACGTATAATCTCCAAGAGCAGTCATCCATACTCTCTTCTTGTATGGGGGTGTGAATTCGGCCACAAAGTTGGCTAAAGCTTGTCCTTTGATGGCTTAGCAAGGACAATACTGTATGTCATACTGTCCCAATTCGACTGCCCATTTCATCAGCCTGCCAGACCGCTCCGGCCTATGGAGTACTTGCTTTAGCGGACAGTTCATCTATAATCTCACTAGATGCTCCAGGAAATAAGGCATGAGCTTTCTGGAGGCATGATGAGTGAGAGAGCCAACTTTTCTATGGGTGAGTATCGGAGTTCGGTATTATGGAGAGCTTGACTCACACAGTACACGGGGAGTTGTACGCCGAACTCTAACCTTATGAGGACATCGCTTATTGCCGTTGGTGAAACCGCGAGGTATAAGTACAAAGTCTCTTCGGGAAATGGTTTTGACAAGAGGGGTGGTGAGGACAAGTGTTTCTTTATCTCCAGAAATGCGTCCTCGCACTCGGTTGTCCATTCAAACTTGTTGACCTTTTTGATGACCTCAAAGAAAGTTTGGCATTTATCCATAGCTCGCGATACAAATCGGTTTAGGGCAGCCAGCTTGCCGGTTAAACTTTGGACCTCCTTTATAATAGTTGGGGATTTCATCTGTAGGAGAGCTTGTATTTTATTGGGGTTGGCCTCGGTCCCCCGTTGGCTCACCATATACCCCAAAAATTTGCCCGAGGAAACACCAAAAGAGCACTTTTTTGGGTTCAATTTCATCTTGTACGATCTGAGAATGTAAAACGCTTCTTCGAAGTGGGCGAGGTGGTCTGAGGCTCTCATACTCTTCACCAACATGTCATCCACATAAACTTCCATGGTTTTCCCAATCAATTGATGGAACATCTTGTTAACCAGACGTTGATATGTGGCGCCGGCATTTTTCAACCCGAACGACATCATTTTGTAGCAATACAATCCTCTATCTGTGAAAAAGGAGGTCAGTTCTTCGTCTTCGGGAGCCATAGGTATTTGATTATACCCTGAGTATGCATCCATGAACGTCATTAACTCGTGCCCAGCTGTAGCATCCACCATTTGATCGATGTGCGGCAGGGAGAAGTTGTCCTTAGGGCATGCCCTATTCAGGTCGGTGAAGTCAATGCAAAGTCTTGAAAACTCATTTACCTTAAGTACCAGTACTAGTTCGCCACCTATTGGGGGTACAATGCTTCCCTTATGAACCCGTTGCTCAACAGCTTTGCGACCTCTCTTGCCAAGGCCTCTGACCTCTCAGGCCCCAACCTTCGACCTTTTTGTACAACAGGCTTAGCACACGGGTTAACGTTAAGATGGTGGCATGAAGCGGCGGGGTTAATACCTTCCATGTCCGAATGGATCCAGGCGAATACATCCAGATTATCTTTCAGAAAGTTCAACAATTCCCCCCTAATTGGTTCTCCCAGGTCGCGACCAATCTGGATCTCCATCTCAGGTTGGTTCTCTATTATGCTGACAGCCTCAAGATCTCCTTCGAGACTGGGGGTTTTCCTCTTACTGCCGACGCGAGGGTCTGCGTCCAATGACTATTCACAGTTAAACTGACTCGGGGTTAATGTGTTGACTTGTGCAGGTCAGATCCCATGATCACACTCTCTGGCGATTCGCTGATCTGCATTGATGGCTGCAGGTCCAAAAGGCGTCGGGAATTTAAAGCAGATGTGGTAGATCGAGACGGCGGCTTTGGTTTCTTGGAGGATAGGTCTCCCCAATATTGCGTTGTAATTTGAGGGGATGTTCACCACTATGAAATCAGTTTGAAAGCGCTTTATTTTAGGGAAGACTCCCATATCCACAATTAGCGGAATCTGTCCCAGGGGATGGATTGAATTTCCCGTGAAGCCCTGAATGTTGTTGGTTGCCGGGGACAGCCGGCTTAACTGACCTCCCATCAGTGTGAATGCATCGAGGTATAGTATATTGGCAAAACTCCCTGTATCGACCAATACTCGACGGACTTCAAATCCTTCGATATTCAACGATATGACCAGAGGATCGTCGTAGGGTTGCAGTTCACCCCTCGCGTCTTCTTCTGAAAATGAAACAGATGTCTCCAGTAGATCGGTCTTTTCAGGAACATCACAGGCCTGATAACTATTTCTTGCCTGCCTCACGAGCTGGTGTCGTAGTCTACGGGATTGCAAGGTGTTTGAGTTGGTATTAATCAGGGTGTGAATCTCTGCCCCTCCTCGACTTAGATTCGGCGTCGGGGCCGGTTTCGGGATTACAGGTGGTGTTTCTTTGGTACTGCGGTTAGGAAGTGCCATAATTTTTTTCAAATAGCCTTTCTCAATGAGGCGCTCCAACTCTCGTTTGAGATCGCGACAGTCATTAGTCTCATGGCAGATAGATCGGTGGTATCGGCAATATTTGCCCTGGTCTAACTGAGAGGGTTGAGTCCACATGGGTTTTGGTTCAGGTAAGATGTTTTCCCGAGATATTTGTGTGAAAATCACTTCTGGAGAGGCGGTCAAGGTAGTGAAGGTTTGCCGTCCTTGAGTCATCTGCTTTCCCCGTTCTAGGTACCTGGGCTCCTTCTTCTTTCCAGAGTTAAAAATGGTTTTGAAAGTTCCTGGTGCAATTTTGCCTCCCTTTTCTGCACTCGTGTCGGGGACCACTTTCGCAGTAGCAGGTCGGCCTGTGGCGTCTTCAGCACTAATATATCTCTCTGCCCTTTTTAAGAACTCGTGGTAGCTCTTGGGGCCGACCTCGTGGACTGATCACCAGAACCGGCTCTCATGTTGTAGTCCTGATAGGATAGCCATCAAAGTGTCATTCGTTACTTTCTCGGTTTCTAACACCTGTTTGTTAAAGCGGTCCAGGTAGGACTTTAGAGTCTCGGTGGCCCCTTGCTTCACTGTCACCGACTTTTCCTTTGGTGCCGTTCGGATATTTGCTCCCATAAACTGTGACGAGAATTGTGACGACAGCTCTTCCCAACTCCGAATCGAGTTTTGGGGGAGTTCTCTCAACCACTTAGCAGGGATATCCCCTAAGGTGGTAGGGAAGACCCTACACATTGCTGCTTCTCCAGCTCCCTGTAGTTCCATCCAAGACATAAACTTGTCTAGGTGATAGTTGGGGTCGGTCTCTTCGGTGTATGGTAGCACGTGGGGAAGCTTCAGTTTCGACAGTGGAGTTTGTAGAATGTCCACACTAAAGGGGGAAGGTCTGTGCTCAGAGTATCCGCCTTGGGGAGACTCGGCGTATTTCCTCTCCAACTCAGCGAGTCGGCGCCTCGTCTCCAAGAGCTCGGTTTTTGCTGGCTTAGGCGGGGGCATTAAGCCAAATCTTGGCATCGGGAGGTTTGGAACCTCTTATTCACCAAGCCGTTTGTCTTCTCTTCCGGGTCGAAAGGAGGAGGTTTTGTGGCCGACCTCGAGGCTTCGGCCCTTTGGGGCTTTAAACGTCCACTTGCGTTTTTGCCATGGAGCGTAGTTCGGCCTGCCTTTAAAGGGCGTGGACTTTCGTCGACATGGCTCTAGTCAGGCTTCGGGGTGCCCGCCTTGGCGTCTTTTCCAGCATTTTCTTTATGCTCCCGTTGTTCATATTGCACCTCTCCCGAGTCAGCTGTTCCGGGCTTCTGAGTTTGGTACCGTTGGATTTGGTCTAGCTGTTGTTGTATGCATTGCATGGTTTGAAGGATCTCATCAATTACAAGTTGAGATATTGGTGGGGATGGAATTAAACTGGGAATGGGGGCCGGTTCATCAGCGGGGAGATGATCTTCATCTCTCATTGTTCGGGAGAGGCACTTGGCTGCACTTGAATGATTGTTGCTCATGGTGGCGTGTTTGTTAACCAGCCCTTCCTCTAGCGCCAATTTGTTGACAACGATTTAGGCTAGAACTAAATCGTTCCTTACAATTGAATGATCCTTCCTTATTCTTTTGTTACCTTCTTCCCTTATAAGGTAAGTAGCTCGGTATTCTAATGTTGACAAAATGACTAAAAGGAAAAATCCCCCCTACTAACATGGTAGGGGGTATTTATAGGGAGAAATGGCTAAGTGGAGCACTTCGGGGCATGCCTTTCACGTGTCTGGTCTAAGTGATATGTGGCGTCCACGTGTATCTGGTCACCACCCACGTTTATGATTAGAATCGTTCGTTTCCACTAACTGGCTTAGTTCAGCTCTGATGAGTTCGGTGGATATATCTAATTAACCTGTGAGGTCGGTTCCCTAATTAACAGTACTATTTTTCTAAAGAAACGCTATTACTTTCTTTAAGGAGCTGACTTTACTATAAAAATACAAAAATCCACTAATGATTTTTTATTTTATTTAGCAAAATTGGTTCTTTAAAGAAAATAAAGTTGTTTCCTTAAAAAGAATTAGCAATTGGTAACAGCTACTGCCATCATCACTTATGAACAAACGTAGTGCTCACAAACACCAATTATAAATATATATATATATATATATGTATGTATGCGTATGGTAATAACCATTGCCGCCTTATCACAAAACCAAATATACAAATAAGTTAACAACCACGATGTCTTGAAAAATACAAAAAAAATTGTACACACTTTTTAAAATTAAGATACGTGATGGGTTTTTTGAAAAAGCAAGTGTTTCAATTTTTTTACATTGTGATATCTCTATTTACAACACAACAATCACAATTCGCCTAAATACCGAATCACATCAAAATAATTCAACAAAACACCGAGTCACACAAAAAACAACTCGCCAAAACACTGAGTCACACCAAAACAATTCGCTAAAATACCGAGTCACACCAAAAGAACTCTTCAAAACACTGAGCCACAAAAAAAACACCAAGTCACAGCAAAAACAACTCGCTAAAACACTGAGTCACAATAAAAACAATTCGCCAAAACACCAAATCACATCAAAACAACTTATCAAAACATCGAGTCATGATAAAAACAACTAGTTAAAATACCACAAAAACATCGAGTCACAACAAAAAAAACTCGCCAAAACACCGAATCACATTAAAAAAGCTTGTCAAAAAACCAAGTCACAATAAAAACAATTTACCAAAACACCGAGTCAAATCAAATACAATTCCAAAATACCAAGTCACAACAAAAATAACTCGTTAAAACACCCACTCACAACAACACAACTCACTGCAACAACCACAATAAAATATCACAACAACCACTCTACACTACCAACCACAAACTACCACCACATCCAGTCACAACAGCTCCACCACAACTCCTCAGAAATACTACAATTTGCCTAAACAACCACCATAAAACAACACAACCACTACACTTCAGGCCAAAAACAATTGAGTCAAATAGCAAAAGTGGGTGAACGCTTCTCATTGCCTCTTTGACTGAGGCTGCAAACTACCTTGAAGAGAGTAAATCTAATCTTTATCACAGATCCATATCCAACATCGATTTCAGAAATCTTGATCCGGAGAAAATGTCCAAAGAAAATCTCCAAACTCTTCGGCCTGGAGGATAATTAAGCTGCAGCAGATGTTTTATCTTTCTTTTGCATATGTCAAGCATCTGACTTTTCTCTTACAATTATCTATAGAATTGTGTACACAATTTATGTACTGGCTTTAGTTTTATAAGCAAAGGCCGGTGGTGGTGGCAGGAAGAAAAAATAATTTTGGAAACTGAAGACTAGCAAATTGAAAGCACTCTGTCAATTTCACATTTAAGTCCCAATTGAGCCTCTGTGATAAGGTAATCTAAAACTTCATCAGCGGCGACAACGGTGATGGAGGCATCTGTGATATATAGCATCGGTGGCGAGGGCGACGGTGACAGCGACAGCGAGAGTGACGACGACAGCGACATCGACGATTGAGGAGGTCGTGGTTAAGAGAGAGGCATGGAGAGGTTGAATGGTGATATTTGCAGGACGAGAATTCGTTGGTAGAGGGGATACACTCGTGTGAACACTTGGTAATTCTAAACTTAGCTGTTCACACCTAATGTTTTCAAATGGGGTTGCGATCTCTCGGTTTTTTCTAATTTTCCCTTAAAAACCACCGTTGAAACTTTAGTAACGTATGTAGCCGCAAAATATGACTTGTTACCCAAAAAGCCCAAAAAATTCACCAGAAAACCCAATCTCACTGTAAAATCCATGTCAAAAAACTGCCGGCGAGAAAAATACATATGGTAACAATAAAAAGGAGTATATAGTAATACCAAAATCCACCTCAAAATAGTCGTGAACACATTGAAGATTTTAAGTGGGTACATGTTACCAGGCAACTACACAAAAGTACAAGGTAACGAAACAAAAAAACTAAGTGAGTGTTTGATTAGAATTTGAATTATTTGTTGGATTATAATATATTACGTGACATCATTTTATTGGTTTTTTTATAAAAAGTAAACAATTAAGCCTTGGCTTTTACTTTTTGACTCTTTGAAAAAGGTGAAACCAATGGAATTATGTTGTGTGATAAATTATGATAATTTGGGTTAGTTGCTAGACACCCTGTAAAACAAGATTCCTAGAATTTCTTTAAAAAAGAAAAAAATAATCAAAAAACCAAGATTGCAACCCGATCTGCTAGGTAGCAGTGGTTGTAAGTGAACTGTGGTACCCAATGGTGGGTCGCATGACCCACTGTGTTGTTGCAGATTGAGTCGCGTGATTGGTGGGGTCGGCACTGTTAGGTTGCAATTGGTGATGGTGGTGACTAGTGGCGGCGACAAAGACGAATGGTGGTAAACCGGTGGATAGAAGAAGCGGTGGCAAATAGCTAGGCTGCGAGACCAATTGTGTTGACGTAAATTAGGTTGCGAAATTGGTAGTGATGGAACTGCTAAGTTGTGATTGGTGGTAGAGGAAATGATTGGTGGTAGTGGCATGTGATTGGCGGTGGCGATGGTTGGGATAGGATGATAATTTTTCTCTAGTAGATGGTCAGAAATTCATCTCAGTTGAAATCCAACTAAGAGATTCATTAGAGATCAGGAATTGTTTAAGAAACAACAAGATCTTTTTTTTGCCCCTTCTAGGCAATTAGAAAATAAAGAAATGGTTAACATATTCATGACAATTAATTATGAATAATGCTATTTATCTAGACTAGAGAGTCTAATTGTCATTTCCTTATTGTTTATTCAACAAATCAATGCTCTCGTGTATTTATACATTACTACCCATCCTCTAATGTAGTAATGCCAATTAGATTCAAAACTGATCTCTAGTATAGATCAATAGTATTACTAATTAGGTATTTACAAAATACTGTATCAATTCATCCTATTTCACCATATCCAGAGTGTGATAGGGTTCCAAAGGATGAATCAGATATGGACACTTAAACAAAAATCCGTTTTTAGAAAGGGAAGGTGTGGCTTCTGTCTAGGGTTCAACGATATGATTAATAAATCAACAATTAACAGTAAGGGGGGAAAGTTTTTTTTTTTTACCTCAAAGGCTAGTTTTACAATTGTTTCAAATCACAAATAAAGTTGAGACCCGGGTAAAAAATAGATGTAAATTTTCTACTTTTCCCTAATATATATTTTTACAGTAAATTCTCAACATCTTCATTTTTACTGCTCGATGAAGTAAATTCTCAATATCTTCATTTTTACTGCTCGATGAAGTCTCGATTCTTGGAATTGATTTTCTGCCAACGCCATAAGATCCACACATGGCGCACAAAGACGCATGCCACACCATCATTAGTTTTATGAAACTAATATTGGTTGAAACCCAATGTAACATAATACTACTAGACAGTTGGCAAGAAAAATGGACTCCTTGATTCTACCAAACATAAATTTTCATTACTTTCTAGTGCTTACTCTATATATTTTTACTTATTTAGTAAGCAATTTGTCAAGAGTACCTTTCAAGACTCCATCTAACTCTTCAATTTTTCTTTTTTTCTTTCATTTTTCCAGCCGCGGTAACTGATAACTATTTTTGAATATAATTTTCAACTTTTCTGACAACAATTAAAACTGTATTAGATTAGATTCTCAAATAAACAATACGATTGAATATGATTAAATCTACAAACAGGTTTTATAAAGCCAAGACCACAGAGCATCTCCAATTGTTAGTGAAGATTGCATATTATCTAGAAAGTGAAGTAGAAACAGAAAAATTCTAAAGAGAGCTAACTTCTCCCTTATAGAGTGGAAAAGTGCCACATGGCCCCTTGTTATTGGGGGATCAGGGGACGGGTTCCTTAATCTCTCAATTAACAAGGGGCCATGTGACACTTTTTGACTCCACAAAAGAGAGGTTAGCTCTCTATAGCTGGACTCGTAGAAACATGTAATGTGGCATATAAACATTGAATTGTGTATTTGATAATTTTCCAAGAACATGTGTAAAAATGAGCATCAAAGTGAACCAATAACTAATTATTTTTCTAAAATCGTATATAATACAAAGCAAATATATAAATAGCTTTAAAATCAGCAAGAATTCTAGCTAGCAGCTAGCGTTGTATGACTCACTGTCATACGTCTAGTGAAATTATCCCACCAAATGCAAATTTCTCTGAAAATTATTAGATAACCCACATGTGAGTTGTCTTGTAATGGATTAATCCACACATTGGTTGAAAAATAATCTCTAACATGTATATATCTAATGTGATAATTCCACTAAATATATAACGGGAAATCATTTTTTTGAATTACAGGAAGATTGTAGGGGAGGAGAATCGAACCCTGATATAAAGTGTGAAAAGTTAAAACGAATACTATTAGACCACATGGGTCTTGACAATGAAAGATCATTGTTACTAATTTCATAGCCATTTATAAACAGGAGGTTCAAAAATGGCCGCTGGAAGGACACTTTTATTAGTATTACAATAAAACTTAAAGCAGCCAAATGGAATAAAAGATGGCAAAATCGTATCCTGCGTTAGACTCTCGTCTCCCACTAATGACAACCGATTATTTTAACAGTGATCCTGTAGTGTTTCAATGATCATCTCAACAAGCAGACGCTGGGCCAAATTTGGGTTGTTACCCTTCATTAATCATCATCACCACAAAAACTCGTAACCTCAAATTCATCAAGAAGATTCACAAAGCATCCTATTACAACAGAATTAACCAGCGGTCCACTTAGCACTTCTCGACAAGTTGTCTTTTCATTTACTTGAGTGGAAAATTTCATTAAAGAGATTTAGTTATCTCAAATACCATTAATTTTTTTAAAAGTGGTCTAATATATCATTATACTTTAAAATTAAAATTTATCTCAAACTCCAGTACACTTCTCAAATATTATCTCACTTACTATTATATTTTAAACAGTTTGTTTGGTAAGGAATTAAATGTAGGTGGGTTTTTAAATGGATTTAAAATTCAAATTTTATATAAGCGTCGAAATGTAATTGTGTCATGTAGAGGTAATGATTAAAATGATGTGAAAATTCACATTACATCAAATATGTGGTTAAATATGGTGTTACCAAGTATCTAAAAGTTGAAATTTAAATTGGTTGATAAATCAATGTGTGATTTAAATTGTTACCAAATATTGTGAAAAATTGTCACACTATTGAACTTATTGAAATCTTACTCGCTTTGCTATTGAACTTCTTGAATTTAGCTATTTTTTAACTTAAAAAAATTATCATTTGATTCATTGATTGCATAAAATATCAGTGCCCAAACTGTTAAAATCCGTTTTTCATATTTTTGTTTTATTAATTTTCAACCTAATATTGGCTAAGGAATCAAGTAAGTTTTTTATGAGTTTAATGGCACGTGAAGTAAATTTTAAAATATAATGGCAATGAATACAATTTTTTGAAAAGTTTAAAAACATTTAGCCCAATTTGATGGGGGCTTCTCTGGATTAATTCTCTCTAAAACTCGAATAATTACTATGTGTTCATTAGCTGTTGAATAAATCAATGCTCCTATATATTTATATATCTTCACCAATTCCTCAATGTAATAATGATAACTAGACTATAGACTGATTTAGATAAATAATATTACTTATTTTAAACCACACATCTATTGAAATAACTAATATAACACCCGTGTGTTGTCCGGGTAAAAAGAAATGGTAAAAATATATCTATTTGACGGTTGTATAATAAATAAATATTTGTATCTTTATAAAAAATTTAAAAAAATAAGTATACATTAATTGAATCAATATGACCAATGATCAAATATTTCAAGGAGAAAATTTAATCAAATCAACCCATAGTTATAATATATAAGTTACGCATTTGGCTTTCTACGATCAAATATATGCATCTATTTTTACGACTACAAACACTCACACCTTCACAGCTCTTCTAGCACTCTTCAATAAATATTAGTAAGGCTTAAAAATACACTAATCATCTTCCATCAAGAGCCAATAATCATTCATTAAGAGGCAATTAAATACAATCCCCTTACTTGAATCAAATTTTATCAATAAAAAATACAAATATCTATATATTGTAGTTTACAAACAAAAAAGATTGTATCAAAATTCATCAATTGTATCAAAATACTATAGTGCCAAAAGAAACTGAGAAGGGAAAGTTGCATACGAATATGGAATAAGAAAAGTTAATAAAAAACTTGCCATAAATCAAACATTTATCGCAGAAAAGACTCATCGCGAGAGTGACAGCAGAGTAAATGTGCGGGAAAAAAATGAAGTCACTTAAGTGCCTTTATATATTAATAGATTTTGCATGTAAATTCATAAATTTTCCTCTCAAAAATCATTTTTTTTCCACAAAATCAATTCTCAAAATCTAAATTAAACACGTTTGAAGACATAATAACAAGTGATATAATTTTTTTAAAGTTGGTTGAAGCTAGGGTGTTTTGTCTTTTCATGCAGCGGAGTGTAATGCAATTCTGATGAGACTTCAATTGGCAGCCGAGCAAGGAGTTAGGAGGCTGCTACTGGAATCAGATTCGATCAACACAGTGGGGTTGCTACACATATCAGAAATTAGAGCTTAAGAGGGACCAATGTTGGCTAAGATATTGGAGATATCAAGGGGGTTCGAGATGGTAGCTTTCTAGCATATGTCTTGGAAAGTTAATGTAGCTCGTGTGATTGTTCATTTTGCTTTGGTTAACTATTTTACTTGTAATTAGACATGAGAAGTTTCAACTTTCATTGTAAACGTTGTGAGAGACGATTTATAAAGATGAAAGTTGTCTGGGCAAAAAAAAAAAAAAAAGCCTTTTTTGAGTACATTAATTAACATCGCGGCGGGTAGTTATTTCATCAATACTATACTTTCACTAATGTTATTTCTTCAATATATGACATTATATATAATTTCTAAATTCTCAACACTTTCCTAATAAGTTCAAATTTCCCTCTTAACAAAGAAAATAAATTAAAGATAGAAAAATAAAACCTCCCGAGCCAAAGGTGTCTCCGCATGCACACACGCGCACACACACCAACTGTCAAGGCTCGAGAGTCGGCACCGTGTACGTCGAAACCCACCACCAGGCCCGGAAAATCCACCTTTCCCTTTCTACTTTCTTCGTCAAATTCCATAAATTATCTCCAATACTATAATCACTGGTTGAAAACTACTTTGTTTCTTTTCAATTTCGGTACCGTTTTCAGTTTTTGGGTTGAAGAAATCGAAAATGGGGCAGCCATCGGTGCCGCCGCCTCCGATTACCAATCCTCCGACGCTTCCTCTTCCGCCGGTTCCACCTGCCCATACCAGTGGAGTAAACGGCGGGCCTTGCCAGGTCCGCTGCGCCGGGTGCAAGATGGTGTTGACAGTGGGTCCAGGTTTGACGGAGTTCGCGTGCCCTAGTTGCAAATTGCCGCAAATGCTGCCGCCTGAGCTGATGCATGCCCAACAACAGCATAGCGTTCCAGCATATGGCATTGATCCGACGAAGATACAGCTGCCTTGTATCCACTGCAAGGCATTGCTTAATGTCCCCCATGGCCTGTCACGCTTCAATTGTCCTCAGTGCGGAATTGAGCTAGCTTTTGATCTGTCAAAGCTTCGAAATTTTCCTTCTGATCTTCGACTGCCCCTGCCTCCGGAAGAAGTTAACGAGGTTTCTCTTTGCTTCTCCAATTTATGCTTTTATTTTTTTAGTAGTTGAGGGTAAATACTTGGCTACTTTATATTTGCCAGTCCCATTGGATTTTTTTGCTGGGAATGTGAATTTTGGTTTCTCGAATGAGCAAGCAAATGGGTGGTGAAGTCTGGGATTCCGTTAATGAATATTTGCTGCCGATATTATTTTAATGTATCCGAATTATTAGGAGTTGAAAAATAGCATTCTACTAACTATGAGGGGAATTAGTTCATGATCATATAGACCCTGCTCAGTAAGTCAAGTGTACAGACTGCGTCATGACGGATCTGTACCTTGGAAGATGCCTGGATAACTGGATATCCAAGGCTACTCAATACAGTTAAGTAAGAAATGTAACTAAGTTCTATAAGGACTGAAAGCATACTTGATTACGAATTCTTTCTAAGTGGGATTTTTATTATGAGTGCCCACAGTTTGATTTTAAAGGGTTTTAAAGGTTTTATAGTTTTGTCATGCATCTATGGATTTAAGTGGAATATACGAAATCAAAAGAATCCATGGAAGGAGGCTGAATTTTGTAATTAGTTTGGTACTTGTGTTTTTTAACTACCAAATCCATTGGAAATCCATCAATAAGGAAATATTTTAGAGCTATGTTTTATTGGGTGTTTAGATTTGGAATCTATTATATTAAAATATAAGTTGAGATAAACGATATATGAATTTATATGGATTTCTAAATTCGTTGAGATCTAATTTGAGGACATATAATTTTCCTCTGATCTCAACCATTAAGATTGCATGGTAATTCAGACAGACCTTGACTCGGGTATTGCATTGTGGTCCATCTGAAGTTAAGTGCGATTAAAGATGCACATGGAAATGATTCTTCAAGAATTAAAACATACTTATGCTTTGTTGTGCAATATGAAGCTATGTGGAATTGATATTTTGAGAAGTGATATTATGAAAAGTGAATTTTATTTTATTTTATTTTTATTTTTTATATTTTTGAAAAAAGAATGTATGGTTGGAACATTTGAAAAGTTTTCAGGAAAATGGTGGTTAGACGATCTGAGTTTCTTAATTGTCTGTCTTCAATGAATGATTCCCAGCTTTACTATTCATGTCATAAACTACAATATTGCCCGGGTAACTCTATGACCAGATCCCATTTAATAAATTGCTCTTTCTTGATAGAAACAAAATTTTGCCGTGGATACCCGAAGATTAGTACATATTAAGGATTTAACTCATACAAGTCAATGCCTGAACCCATTCCACTTGCCTTCTGCATACCGAAGTTTTGACTTTTTTTGGTTATAGTTAATTTCGAGGGTTTTCTTTCTCTTATATGATCTAACCTGAAATTCTGTTTGTTTGCTTGTCTTTCCCCCACCTCCTTTTCTTTTCTTTTTTTTGTCGATCTTATTTGAGTTCCCACTTCTTGTTTCATGGGAAAAAAAGGGTATTTTTGTGCAATTGTATTTAATTATACTCACTGGAATTAACGGCCTTGTGATCCACTAGAAAAATGAGTTGAAACTTTTCATTAATTCATTTACCTTAAAAATCTTCCATTTCAGTTGGTTCACTTTCCATGTCCACTATCTCATTTCTTATGGCAGACAAATAAGGAGATGTGAACAAAGTAGTGGAAAGAAAGGTTAGATGACAATTGTTAGGTTCTGTCTAAGCAGGTTGTCTTTGGAGGAGAAAATTCTGAATGAAAGATATGAAAGCATTTCATCGCGGGCATATATTTGTTAATGGGGAAGAAAGTAAAATTTAAAGAAATACTGCCTTAATCTCGTTTAAGAAAAAAAAATTTACTTGTACAAACCAATTAGTGCAAAGAACTTGATTTATCGTAGAGGGAGGATTCTTCAATATGGAACTATCTCTCATGGAGCTAGAGAAATTTGTTCCAAAAATTTGTTCCAAGTTTAAGTAATATAGGTGAGATTAGTTGTGCTGGCGATGGTTGTTGATGCCCTTATTTCATTATCTATTAAGTGCGCGAAGGAGAGATATTCTGTGTGAAATTGCTCTTTTTAATTTGATTATTCCGGAGAGAAATTCTAAAATATTGATCCGTCTATATTTTGGAGCATCTTGCATCAGATTTTCATTTAACTTGGGTTTCCTAATGCACTTTTTGCACACGTGGATACGATTATCAAGCAGGATTTCTTATCCATTTCATCTTTCCTACATCTGCATATTTCAAAGTGACTTTTTTTCCCAAATAAGAATTTTTCTTTCATAGTAGCGTATTTTCTTGAAATTACAGAAAATTCTTGCTATTTTCCTTTTGAATAAAATCATTCAGGTAGCAATTGAAGTGGAGCGTGAAGAAGATGAAGGTGGATTGGCGGGAGAAACATTCATGGATTATGTATGGGATCTTATCTTCCCGTCATCTGTGCATTGAGTTGTTCTTTTGAATTTATGTACTCTTGGGAGGACGTCGTTAACATCTGTATTTCATTTGCTTTGCATTCTCAGCGGCCTCCCAAACTGTCCATTGGTCCTCCCCATCCAGATCCTGTTGTGGAGACATCTTCCTTATCTGCGGTGCAGCCACCTGAACCTACTTATGATCTGAAAATTAAAGATGACCTGGAAAATTCAAAAGCACTGTCGTGCTTGCAAATTGAAACATTAGTCTATGCTTCTCAGGTTGCATTTACAACTTGACATACACAGATACGGCATACGTGTTGTATGTGTTGTTTACAGTGTTGATCTTCTTCCTGTGGCAGAGGCATCTTCAGCACCTGCCAAGTGGTGCAAGGGCTGGATTTTTTCTTGGGGATGGAGCAGGTGTGGGTAAAGGACGAACTATCGCAGGGTTAATATGGGAGAACTGGCACCATGGGAAAAGGAAAGCATTGTAAGTGTTTGGTGTGATGACTGGTTGCTGCTAGTAGATGTCACAGGCAGTCTTGTCTTCATTATGTTAAGAAATGTGACTCAGTGTTTGATTAAACTCGAGTTTTATGTGTTTGCTTTTTCTGTTTTACTTTTTTCTAATAATCTTATGCAGGTGGATTTCCATTGGTTCAGACTTGAAATTTGATGCTAGGAGAGACTTGGATGATGTGGGTGCAAAATGTATAGAAGGTACATATCTCTGGCTGTTATTCTCACAGGTTATACTTGTGGTGGTGATTGGGTTTCTGTTGGAAGCGGGGAGTGCTATGCTGTACACATTTTAATTCGGTGATTGGGTTTCTGTTGGAAGGGGGAAGTGCTATGCTGTACACATTTTAACTCGGTATTTGTGGAAATAAACATGGTCTCAAGTTATTTGCCCATGATCATTTTTACATTTTCAAAGCAACTTCTCGATTAGTGATACATTTCTCGATTAGTGATACATTTATCCACGTATTTGATCCTTCTATCTGTTTTGAGACTAATACATTTAATGACCCTTTGAGTGAGGGTGTAAACGAGCCAAGCCGAGCCAATAGTCTTGTATCAGCACAGGCTCAAGCTTGTTTTGGCTTGAGCCTAAAAAGCCCAGGTGAAAGCTTGACTTTGCCTGTCTCCAAGCAATGGGACTTGGCGTGAGCTTCGGCTTGAGCTTTTATTGAGCCGAGCTAAGTTTTTATAACAGATGGAGAAATTTTGAGTGAACTAAATACAAATAAATGTGAAAGTGAGTGTTTTATAATTTTACTTTTAATCAATAATGTAAAAGTATATACATCTCGTAATGGCTGCGACATGTTAGATAAAAGTTACAGTTTATAAGGCTAACTTTTCCTCTTCTTTTAGACATAGGCCAACTCAATTTTATGTAAATGGACTTAAAATTGTATAGTTTTACTCTTTCCGTCCTAAATATATAGTCCATCATTCCTTTTTGGTTGTCCCTAATGTATAGTCCTTTTTCTTTATTAAGAGATCTAATTTGCATTATTTTACTAGTTCATTTAATAATTAGTTAGAGCTATCAGTTTTAAATTCTAGTCATTAAACAAGGGTAGATTAGGAACACAGATTGCAAAATGTATGTTTTCAATAAAATTCTTAATCTGCGTGAAAAAGTAAAGTAGGTTATATATTTGGGACGGTGGGAGTATAAAAATAACAAATGTTAACGTAAAAAGAAGGAAGAAGGGCCCACCGGCCAACCTAGGCTCTAGCCATGCTCCTTGAGTCTTGATTCAAGCCTAAGCTTGTGTCAAATGGGCCCCTAGCTGGCTAGGCCTGAGCTTTTTGCGGATGTGGCCCTAGTGAATGCCCTATCTTTGAGTTTTAATCAAAGGGATCTGATGTTAAAAATGGGTGTTTGATTCTCATTTTGTTTTCAGAAAATTATAATGAGGTAATTGAGTGTTGAGGATCTAATGGAAGTTTGAGATGTGAGGTTGTAATTAGGTAGTTGTCATATCATTGGAAGGTGAAATTGTAATATCGAGATCATAATGCAAATCAAACACCCCTTAAATTGAAAGCACAATAGCTGACCTAGTTTCACCATTTGAAACCATTGGGAGGGGAAAAAAGGATTTTTGACTCTCCAATGTATGTTTGGTCACTTTGGTCAACCAATATTGTGGCATCCTGTGGTATTTTTTTCGGTAGGTTTAAAGTACATAATGGTTAAGGGTGTGTACAAATTGATCTTTTGACAATTCATTGGTGAAAAGTGCATGCCATTTTTAAGAGAATGTGTGGTTAAAAAAGTAGTATGGAGAAATGCGAAAAATGAATTTCTTACAAATGTGTGGTCGAAAAAGAATTGGAATAAGAATTGATTATAGAAAAATCAATTTCACACCCACTCTAAGTTACAACATGTGTTATTCTTGATTGTATTATTTTCATTTTTCTCTTTTTATGTCTGGGAATTCATTAGATATTCCATGACTTCATGATATGATTTAAAAGTCGAGAAACTCTTATTCTACTTTCTCCCTTTTTTTCAAAATTTTAATTTAGTTAAACCAATCACATCCACATATTTCGTGGGACCTAGTTTTCTGCACAAATCTCCACAATTCAATTCCACTCATTCTCTCTCTTATTTCGCATAAAAATACATTTTTAGGAGTTTGCAACCATCTGCTTAAAGTGTTTGAGGCTTAGAGGATCTCTGAGTTGGGTTTCTTCTTGTACTTGTAGTGCATGCTTTGAACAAGCTTCCTTACTCTAAGCTTGATTCCAAGTCCGTTGGCATTCGGGAGGGGGTTGTTTTCTTGACGTACAGCAGCCTCATAGCATCTTCTGAAAAAGGTCGTTCTCGTTTACAACAGCTTGTACAATGGTGTGGACCCCAGTATGATGGTCTCATCATATTTGATGAGGTATCAGATTTATTGACACAAATATGTCAATTTGGCTTGTGTAAGCTAAAATTGTTAAGATTAAGAACTTTTTATGCGAGGAAATTTTAACATCTTTTACAAATGCTTATCTTATAGTGTCACAAAGCGAAAAATTTGGTTCCAGAAGCTGGAGGACAACCTACAAGAACAGGTGAAGCTGTTCTCGAGATTCAGGTGTGAATGCTGGCCACTGCTAAACTGGTTTAATTGAAAACTTTTGCTCTAAAATATATCTCATTTTGAATGCTTCTGCCTTAGCAAAACGTACATTTATTATTGGCTTCTTCCTATTGCAAAGGCTTAATAGTTTCCATTAATTTAAAAAAGAATGATTCTTAATAGTGATCCTATTGGCTAGAGAAACTTGAAAAAGATCAATTACAGCCTATGTACCGGTTACATAAATGGTTTTGTGGAATCTTTAAATAGGATATGAATAACAGAATCTTAATAAGGTAATACTTCAATTTAATGTAATACCTCAATGCGATGGGAAAGTGAATTTTTACATACTTGTCTGCAGTTCATTCTGTTAGTCGGTTCAGTGACTTGGCAGCTGTAGGACCAGGATCTCTTTCACCTCTCTCTTCTTTCCCAAAGTTTCTTCTCTCTGCGTGCATATGTCAGAGAGCTAGAAATCTTGCTTTAGTGCTTCTAAATCTTTGACAATGATGATGGGTCTCTATGATAGGTTTATTTGCTTTGTTCCTGTGGAATCTGATAATGTGGTCAATTGTCGTTTCTGTTGAATTTTCTCAAGCAAAGAATGAGGTCATCTGGAATTAAGTTGGAGAGTATTAGCTTTTTTAGAATTTTAGAAACTATGTTCCTTTAACAACCTCATACTCCGCCCTGTCTTTGTTTCATGATTTTTACCCTAAAACAATTGGTTGGGTCGTGGCATTGAAGTCCTAACTGTACGCATGTCAAATTTAGTCCATCAGAGTAATGAATGATGGAAGTTATCCTAATCATCAGCAGAAAAGAAGAGAGAAATTAATCCTGTAACTGCTCATGCTATTTATATCTTTTCAAGTTCTATACTTCAGTAGTTTGGTTTGTGGAGCACATGCTGGGGGATAAAGTAGCTTAGGGTCAGTTCTCTTTCTGTTTCAGATTTGTGTTTCGACGGTATCTCGAGAGTCAAGGAAAAAAATTGATCTGCTTTCCTCGTTTTTACTTGAAAAACATTTAATGTTGTTTTAAGTTTTCTTTACAAAATTTTTCCTTTCTAAATCACGTTTTTTAAACGTGAAAGTGAACAAGTTTTCTGCGTTTCTCAAAAACTGAAAATAACCTGAAAAAGTAAAGAGAACATGCCCTTAGGTTCAAGGAAGATCTACTATTCTTCCAAAGTTACATTTTGAATGGTGCAGAACTGCATGAGGTAAGACATCTTTCATACAGCCCATAAAGGAGGGCTGTGGACGATCCATTAAACCGGTTCAAGGTTATTAAACAATGATGATGTGGGACTTAGATCCATTAGGAAGTGGTTGAATTTCTAGTTACCTAAAGGTTAAAAGGATAATTGAATCATGTTGTTGAAAAGCTTGCTAAGAAGTAACTTACGAGATCTGGAGGCAGTGTGGACTGTGAGTTGTGAAAGACAAAAATGGGTAAGCCAATAATTGTTTTAGAAAAAATAATGTACAGGGCAGGCCTCATCAGTACTCAAACAAAGACTTACCACGTGGTTTTTACTGCATCTGCCCTTGGAAGTTGACAAACCTTCATAGAAGTAGAATTGGAACTCTTATCTTACCAGAAAGGAAGTGGTAACATCCAGCTGAGATTGACGATTATTCTCATTTTGCAAGTTATTTTTCTGAAGAATTTTGCATTTAAATCTGTCTGCAGCTTGTCTTGTTTTTGTCTGAGAACATTAATGTATCCATAACCAAATGATGGCTTCTCCTCTGGGGCTCAGTTAATTATAGGAAAGCCATTTTCAATGTTCAGGACAGGAGGACTGGAAGAAAAAATAAGATTCTGTAATCACCCATGAGTTCTTTAATAAAAGGTCAAATATATAAAATGGGGTGTGGTAAACACCAAGTTCCGGAGATGATGCATCATGCATGTCATGGGGGACATAAGAAACATGGATATCTCTAATCTTTGTCAGCAACGTGGATACTTTCAGCTTTAGTCTTTAGTTGAAGCATTTGTTGTGGAAGTCATGCATGATGTGAGCTTTAATCATCGCAGATAAATTTCTTACGCATCTGCAGTTTTTCCTTCTTTCTTTTTTGTAATATTGTCAGATTCCTTGATTCCAATTATTGGGTTATCCCATTTCTGCACTTTCATGGGTATAGATAACCAATGCTTGAATTATCACCAATATCCGCCCTTTCGGATGAGCTAATTATTCTAATGCATTATACTTCAACTGTTGATAGTTGTGTAAAAATATATTGCTTCCCATAGTGTAGCCGTGTAGGATTGGTCAGCAAGTTCTTAGTCTGTTACAACCCTTTTATATTTTATTTTGTATTTATTTCCGTCTCCACGGCTCTGCCATTGATTTAATTATTGATTTTTCATTTTGGCTTTGCACTTTGTGTGATTATGTTCTTTGTTGTCGCATGTGCTTGGAGTTCACTGGTTTATGATTTACTTGGTTGATAATGCATGCATGCTTAATAATAATACCTCCGTCTCATAAAGATACTCCAATTTCAAATTTCACAAATATTAAGAAAAAGTGCAATTAATAGTGTTGGAAAGGTAAAAGTTAATACTCCCTCCGCCCCACAAAGATAGTCAAGTAGTTATTTTCATATAGATTAAAAAATGATAGTTAATATAGTTGAACATTAAATTTTACTTTATTTTCCCAAATATACCCTTATATCTTATCAATTGTTTGAAATACTTTCAATGCGTAGGTAGTTGAATAACAATAATTAATTAGGGGCACATTTGGAAATGAGACATTAAATACACACTCAAAATGGTAAGTGGACTATCTTTTTGGGACGGACGAAAATATAATAGTGGACTATCTTTTTGGGACGGATGTAATATCATTTTCCTACTATACCCTTTCATTTATTAAATATTCCACTTTAAATAATATTATTTTGTTGATTACAATGCATATCAAATGGGGCATAAAAGAAAATTAATATTCCAACTATATTTTTAAAAGGAAAGTGGCCTATATTTTGGGGCGGATAAAGGAAAATTGGACTATATTTGTGGGACGGAGGTAGTATTAGTTGCAGCAACACATGAATCTGTTTAACTTCCATGTTCCTTGCTAAAATATTTTCTTGCATTTGAACTTGCTAGAGAATATATTGTGAAAGGTATTTTGCTTTAAAGTGACTAAGTGGATGTTTAACAAAAACTCTGAATTTCTAAATAGCAGGCCCGACTTCCTGAAGCTCGTGTTATTTATTGCTCTGCTACTGGGGCTTCTGAACCGCGCAATATGGGTTATATGGTTCGCCTTGGCCTTTGGGGAGTTGGAACGGCTTTCACCAACTTCCGTGAATTTTTAGGTGCAGTTTCCATTTACTACATTTGATAGTGTATTTGATCTCTAGTCTAAATGATGGAAAGAATTAACTTTAGTGAACTCAGGATCTTATTTAGCAGCCACGTCAGTGACGACATGTTTTTGAGCCAACTTGGTTCATTCATTTTACCAACGTGAATGATGTTTTGCTCTTCACATTTTCTTGCTCATGCTTTTCTTAATTACACCTGCTGCATTAATGGTTTTGTATGTTTCTGTTAAAGTCACTTCATCTAAAAGTTGTTAGATCAGGTCATTTTATATTATTTATTATATTTTCAACGCACCCCCACACATGTTGGCGAGATTTTTATTTTTTTTTCCATCAAAGCCTAACATGTACATATTTCATTTTAATTGGTTGGTATGGAGATTTGAACTCATGACCTTTGCCGGCTTCCATGCCTTGTTAAAAACCACTTGATCTAAAAGCTTAAGCTGTTAGATCAACCCATTTATCTTATTTATTATCATGTCTTCAACACTTCTCAAGTTATGAATTTCTTTACAACTCTGGGTCTTCAAGCATGTATTAAGTACCATGTTTTTATTGTTTACATTTTATATATGCTAACATCTACCAGTTTTCCTTCTCTTTCAAGTGAACCTAGAAGTTACACAATTTAATTTTTCAAATGGTTTCTGTGCAATTTTATTTTTCAAATGGTTTCTGTGCTTAGATTTTTAAGTTGTGGGATTCTTTGTAGGTGCTATGGAAAAAGGCGGTGTTGGAGCGCTAGAACTTGTAGCTATGGACATGAAAGCAAGGTTTTGATTTATCATATTTTGTGGAACATTTTATGTGAAATACAATTTTCTCAATTAGAGTAACGCTTTGTCTTTTAGGGGCATGTATGTTTGCCGTACACTGAGCTACGAAGGTGTAGAATTTGAGGTGGTTGAAGTTCCCCTTGACTCCAGCATGACGGTACGGTGCAGCTTCATGGTTATACACTGACTTAAAAAAGGAGATTGAAAATTGGATATACAAATATTTTAATTCTATTATCTATATTGATATCAAATTTGGTACAAGAGTGTACTGGCAAATAGATGTCTAAGTATTGCTTTGGCATTGAATATTTTTGGGGTTATATTTTGGTTCTGGCTTAACGTGTACCTGCGTTGTTATACCCTTAACTTCAGTTCTCGACCCTTGAGATGCTTTGAAATTTAGTGCACGTTTAGGATTTTCTCTAATCTGATGGATGCTGAAGTTGGCTTCATTATTACCAATACTATAAACAGAAAAGTGCACAGATAAACACGCTTCATATATGTGTACTAAGCTCCCTGTTGTGTGCAATTGCATCCCTAATACCCTGAGTCCTTGACTTTCAGCACCTCCCCAATTGTCTTCTCTAATTTATTGGATTGTACTGCTGAAAATGCAAATGTGTTAATGAAAAAATTTTCTGGTTATGCAAATACATTTGTCTTCAGAATCTCAAGGTCTGGGTATTGGAAGGACAAGCTTCGTCCTTGTATAATTGGAGCATGACTGTATCTCGGCTCAGTGCTTAGTTTGTTTTGTATTCTGATTTCTGCTTTATTGCTGCCCATTTCCTGACAGCATTATTGTTCTCAGGACATGTATACAAAAGCAGCAGAATTTTGGGCTGAGCTGAGAGTTGAATTATTATCAGCAAGCACATTCCTCACCAGTGAGAAGCCAAGCTCAAGCCAATTATGGAGATTATTCTGGGCAAATCATCAGGTTAATAATCTTTAAATTTACAGCACGTATACTACATATATTTAATATGTCGACTGATTCCTTATTTACATATTCATTATATAATTTTTGTTTGTATGCACAACCATAGCGTTTCTTTAGACACATGTGTATGTCAGCCAAGGTGCCTGCAGTCGTAAAGCTTTCTAAGCAAGCATTGATGGAAAATAAGTGTGTGGTCATAGGCCTACAGAGTACTGGAGAAGCACGGACAGAGGAAGCCGTGTCAAAATATGTGAGCCTTTTCCTCAACATCCCACCCCCGGCCATGAATATATTGGATTTGAAATGCCTGATACATATGTCGTCAACTTGTTATACTCTCTGGTAAAATTAGTTAAACTTGCATCTATGTCAAATAGAATAGAATTATCATAAAATTTCGGTATATATTTTCTTGATCAATATATATTTTGTCAAATACTCCTCATAAGAATGTTCTTTTGTGTGGAAATAGGGTCTTGAACTTGATGATTTCGTCTCGGGGCCTCGTGAGTTGTTGCTGAAATTTGTTGAGGAAAATTATCCTCTGCCTGAAAAGCCTGAACCAATTCCAGGTACCTTTGTATTTGGTACTGGAGAGCAGTATGCAGTATGTACTAATCCTTTTGTTCCACCTTCCTCTTTTCTGCCTGAAGTATTTTTTTTTTTTGTTTAATTACCCTGTGCATAGAGGAAAGTGAGACAGAGCTCCAAAGAAAGAGACACTCTGCAACACCTGATGTTTCTTTCACTGGGAGAGTCAGAAAAGTTGCTAAATGGCAGGCTGAAAGTGATGAAGAAAGCGAGTGGGAATCAGAAAGTAAACTATAAGAATCCTTGATCAGACAATTAGTTTCAGTAATATATTGAATGAAATTTTTCTTTTGTACATGGATGGTTCTAGAATTTGCAAGTTCTCTCTATTACTATATTGACGATCTCTAAGCTGCTATTGTTCTTCACGATTTATTCCTTGGACATTCAAATGAACATGTAAAGGACATATTCAGAATCTTATTCAAAATTATTAAGGCTTACATGTGCATCCTATGTATCCTCATCAATGGAATGAGGGAGAGAGGCTTGGCTAATTAAAATTGTGTAACGCTAATAGTTAGACAACTAAGTGGCCTCCTTAGGTCTCTTGCTTCTTATATGCGTTGTTGTTAGTGGCCAGGTGTAATTGATATGTTCTTCTTGTGGGAAGCTTCTCTCTTCCACCCCCACTTTCTTTCCCTCCCTCTCTTCAAAATTAGTTTTGTTAATGACTAATTTATTATCATTTGGCTGTTAATCCTATAAAGAAAATGTCTGCTTATAAAATACATATGGGCAGCAGTCTGAATTTCTGATCCATATTGCATATTTTGCCTAATGGTACAAATGTTTTAATTTATGCATTAGATTCCCCAGCTCCACCTTTATCTAGGCATTTGCAGTAATGATTCTTTGCTTATTTGATGCCCGGAATAACCTGGTCTTCAATCATTAAAATTATTGATGGTTCTATCATTCACTCACACTCTCTCTCTTGTTCATTATAAAATGTTTTTGTTTTACTTCTAATTCTTTTCTGATAAGCGCAGCTGACACTGAGCCTGAATCTGTCGGATCTGATGATGAGTTTCAGATATGCAACGTTTGCAACTCGGAGGAGGTATCTTTCTCTCACATGTTTAGTTTTCCAGTATCACCCCCTCCCCTTCTTTCTCTTCAAAAAACCTTTCCTCCAAGAAGGGGGAAAAACGCTATCCTGATGTGAATACATCTCTTTATAAATGTAGGAAAGAAAGAAACTACTACAGTGTTCCTGCTGTGGTCAGCTTGTCCATCCTGCATGTCTAGTTCCACCAGTTGTAGAAGCAGTACCTGAGGATTGGTCTTGTCATTCATGTAAGGAAAAAACAGAGGAATATCTCCAAGCTAGACGTGCCTATGTTGCAGAATTGTTGAAGAGGTATAATTTCTGCAATAAGTGGTTTTATTTACCAACTACTAGTTTTAACATCCATGCGATGCACGGGTAGAAAATATGTTGAAAATTTTAACTATTCAGAAGTTTATGAATAAATGTGCAACATTTGTACGTTTGTTGAAAATGTAAAAACATGAACGTACATCAATTGATGCAATAGGATTTATAGACTTAGTAAGGATCCAACTCCAGAATATTGAAAAGACAATGCACATTCGTTGGGCGGGAAAACTTTTTTTGATTTAGAGTAATACAATAGATATAGGTATAGATATAGATATTCTATCTCAGAGGAATGCCCTGAAAATTACCGTCAGGAATCGTAAAAGGAAAGCGGAGACAATAGGGGAAGATTCTGGAACCTGTTGAAAAATAAAAAAATAAAATAAAGTAAGAAAAGTTTAGAAAAGTTCGGCTGAAAACTTCTTTTGACTTAGAGTAGTATATATATATAGATATTCTATCTCGAAGGAATGCTCTGAAAAATATGGTTGGGAATCGTAAAAGGAAAGCATTGACAAAAGGGGAAGATTTTGGAACCCATTGAAAAAAATAAAAATAAAAATAAATCAAACAAAATGAAGTTAAAAAAAGGTAAAAAAAAAAAAAAAAGTAAAAGTTTGTGTGGGGAAACTTCTTTTGATTTATATATATACACACACTAAACTATCTCGGAAGAACGCTCTGAAAGTTAGGGCCAGGAATCATAAAGGAAAGCGTTGACAAAAGGGGGAGATTCCGGGACCCTTTGAAAAAATGACAAAATAAAAATAAATAAAATAAGGTATAAAAAATGGAAAATCTGGGCAAGAAAACGTATTTTGATTTAGGGTAATACACACGCACACACATATTCTATCTCAAAGGAATGCTCTGAAAATTAGGGTCTGGAATTGTAAAAGGAAAGTGTTGACAAAAGGGGAAGATTCTGAAACCAGTTGAAAAATAATAAAATAAAGTTAAAGAAAGGGGAAAAAAAGTTTGGGCAGGAAAACTTCTTTTGATTTAGTGAGTGTGTGTATTCTATCTCGAATGAATGCTCTGAAAATTAGGGCAAGACTAGTAAAAGGAAAGCGTTTGACAAAAGGGGAAGATTTTGGAACACGTTGAAAAATAACAAAATAAAAATAAATAAAATAAAATAAAGTTAAAAAAAAAAAAGAAGAAGAGTTTGAGCAGGAAAACTTCTTTTGATTTAGAGAGTGTGTGTGTGTGTGTATAGAGAGAGAGGGGATTACATACTATCTTGAAGGAATGCTTTGAAAATTAGGGTCAGGAATCATAAAAAGAAAGCGTTGACAAAAGGAGAAGATTCTGGAACCTTTGAAAATTAAGAAAATAAAAATAAATAAAATATAATAGTTAGGAAATAAGAAAAAAAAAAGAAAAGTTTGGGTGGGAAAACTTCTTTCGATTTAGAGGAGGAGGAGGAGGACTAATAATAATAATAATAATAATAATAATAATAATAATAATAATAATTTCTCCTTCCACTGGATCATGATAATGTTACTTTTATTCGTTATGATTTTCGTGATATACCTGTATCCAATTAGCTGAAACTGAAATATATGATTAGGTATGATGCAGCATTGGAGCGTAAGTCAAAAATTTTGGAAATAATTCGTTCAATGGATCTTCCAAACAATCCATTGGATGATATTATTGATCAGGTAGATGCATTATCTGAACCAAATACCATTTTATGATTCACTAATATTTCACAAGTTTTGTCTTCTATTGACCTCACATTGTCTACACAGATTGGAGGCCCCGATAAAGTGTCAGAAATAACGGGAAGGCGAGGCATGCTTGTCAGGGCTTCTGGTGGAAAAGGAGTCACTTATCAGGCACGGAACACGTGAGTTTGGGGAAGAATGTAAATATAGTTTTTATTATTTCATTTAATATTGTTAGTTACGTCTGGTATGGTTTAGGAAGGACGTGACCATGGAAATGGTTAATATGCATGAAAAGCAACTATTCATGGATGGTCAGAAGCTAGTGGCTATTATTTCAGAAGCTGGGTCAGCTGGTGTTTCTTTGCAAGCTGATAGAAGAGCCCTAAATCAGGTGAATTTCATTATGTCCTCTTCATCTATTGTGCTCCTTTTGAATCAGTATCTTAGGATGCACGTATTAGTGGTTAAGTGTTTTTTTGAGTTTGTATCTGTTTCATACTAGGTTCTCATTCTTCCTCTATCTTGACAGAAAAGGAGAGTTCATTTAACTCTAGAACTACCTTGGAGTGCTGACCGAGCAATTCAACAATTTGGAAGAACGCATCGATCTAATCAAGCTTCCGCACCTGAGTATAGGTACCATTAGATCTTATATTCTAATCGTATCACTAATAGTTGTATTACGGTTTGTTAACTATAACCTTTGTGCAAGCTTGTGTTTGTTTAAGCAAGCAGTGTCTAGCTGAAAATAATGTGCTTTTGGTGCAGAAGAAATTGATAATTTGGTGATTTAGATATGCAATTGTCGCTTTTACTGCACCCGTATTATGGTACTTTGACATTATAAGTTGGGGAAAACTAATCTTTCCACTGTCCCCTGCATAGTTGGAGAAATCTCTTCTAATTAAAAGTTTGGAGACCAGCATATGCAGCTGCCAGAATGTTCCACTTTAAAAAGGACCAAAAAAAAAAAAAATTTCAATTGATGTTAAGAATATGTATTCTATAATTAACCACAAGCTCTTGTACTAATGTGGAGTACACCAAATTTTTTACAGAGATTCTAAACTACTTGTGAGAATCTGGAATAGATGCCCCCATTTATGAGAATCCGTAAATGAGAAAGCACGAAAAATTTTAGCTGTTTCGTGCCAGCACAAGCCTGGAGCTACTTGAATGGATGTGATTAAAAATGTACTAGGTGCATATCTGAAAGTTGAGGAGCTTACATACCCCAAATTTTATCAGTGAAAGTGATGGGTAGAGAACCTCAAATTTAAGAGCCATATTCTTTTATTTGGCACTAATAGATATTTGCACTGCTAGGACCTCCTCTCTTTTTTTTTTTTTTTTTCCATTTATGTATTAG
>CAVNYN010214942.1:0-16791 GCA_963692815.1 Nyctanthes arbor-tristis | reverse complement strand
ATCTAATGGATTTTAATTAAGCAATCAAAACTTCTTTGTCGGTGGGTGGTTTTTTTTTTTTGGGGGGGGGGGGGTGAGGGGGTCATCGATCATCTAGAAACAAAATAAAGTTTGTTGACTAGTATGATACTTCTATTTAGTTGATTGACGTGGTCTTAGACCTGCTAAATATTTACTCTCTCTCTTTCACTCGTGTTTTTTCTTTGTAGCAGTGTTGGAAGATTGTTTCCCAAATCTTTCTAATAAGGCTACAGTGTGAAATCTCTTTACTTAGAGAGAGGTAATATTGCCTGCTTGTCGTTAAGCGTTGCAATGAATTGCCTGCTTGGGGTCAGTTCAAATACTTGTTATTGTGAATTGAACTTCTGAGTTCTAACTATCAAGCTTTGGTTGATCATCTGCCTGTTACCTATATGATTGCTGCAACAAAGAACAATGTCTTGTAACTGAAAAACTTTGGGATAGCTGCATAATCATTTTCCCACTCCATTCAGGTCATCAATGTATCTACTGCAGATACAAAGTGACATGATCCTTGGAAACTTCAACACCCTAAGCACTGTAGGATGAGAAGTGGACTGGATTTCTTTATAATTTATTCAGTTAAACTCTGAGAACCATTTAATGTTTTGGCAGTTTGGCCTTGGACTTTGTTAAGAATTTGGCTGTGTAAAGTGAATGTTGAGGGCTTGAAGCAAAAGAGCAGAGAGCAAACTATCATATTGTGTAGCTTCCCTGACTTTATAGTTACCTTAGCTTTCTCCGCCTGTTATCCCAGGTTCAAAAACTCCTCCTAGAATATGGACTTGAAAATGTTGCAGAAACCCTCGTTGAGGGTCTATCAAGGGTTAGGAGATGTACTGATGAGGGACGGGCTCTCATGTCACTTGACCTTCAGGTTTCGTTTTACACCTGATAAACTGTTTCAATGTCCACACTGCTCTTCACCATTTGATTTGCCCAATTTTTTTGTTCTTAGGTTTTAATTAACGGCCTAAAGCATTTTGTCTCAGTTGATGTGAGACCGAAGTTGCAAGTAGTAGAGACTTTCATCAAGGTAACCCACTTCTGGTAGTTAAATTGAAAATGGAGCATAAAAATTAGTTCTTGTGTTTCTTGTGTCACTGACTGATTTTATCTCCTTCCAACAGGCCTACTACCTTCCGGAAACCGAATATGTTCATTGGGCTCGTGATCATCCGGTATGAAATGGATCTACAGTCAACAATTAATATTTTCTTTTAAATATTAAATGATCGGTTATGATTAAGGCACGAAAAATGTGCATTGTCAACTTTCAGGAATACAGTAAAAATCAAATTGTTGGCCTGATCAACCTTGTTGCAACAATGAAAGGCTGGAAAAGGAAAACCAGGTCGGAAGTGTTGGAAAAGATAGAATCAATCCTCTCGTAGCACTATTTAGCCGCATGGCGCCTCGGAAAATTTTTGTGCTGCCTTAAATTTTTGTGTTCTGTATGATCAACATCAATGTAAAGTGGGTTGGATTATAGTCTCGTCTCCCATTTTTTATAGAATCCTTGTGAGGTTGTATATTTTGTCTTATTTGTAATATTATTACATTATATACATCTTCCCAATATATAAAGCGAATAAGATTGTAATTTTGAGCACATTAATACGAAATGTTTAGTGCTTATGTTGGCACAATCAAAGTTCTAATTATTATTTATTGTCACCTTACTCAGGTTTTTCCTTAAAAGCGAAGGAAAATCCTTATTTATAATGTTAGCGCAATCTTATTGTGCGTGTGTGTGTGTGTGTGTGTGTTTTTTTTTTTTTTTTATAAAAACATTTGTATTCATTAATCCAATCACTGCAGTGACGCTAATAGGATAGGAACACAATCGACCCACCATGTATTACATGAAGTGGAAAGAGAATAGGCCGCAAAATAGTAGGCTATCCCATTCTTAGCTCAAGGAATATAATAGCAAGAACCACACCTATTACGGGCCAATAACGTTTGAACTTCGTCTAAAAAAGGAGCGAGGGCTGAAAACGCCTCATGAACATTAAGGCCTTTAATAATGTTTTGGGCATCACATTCTACACTCAACAAATGCAATCCATGTTGCTCTGCAAAGATGAGTCCTTCCTGTAAAGCAAACAGTTCGGCAGCCATGGAATCCATTACCCCTCTCCGTCTAACTGAAAACGCCCCAGTAAAGATACCATGTGTATCACGAATCACCCCTCCAAACACCATCCATCCCTCCTCCTCACGGATAGCCGCATCTGTAGAGAGAATTAGTCTTCCTTTTCCGACATCGGCATTCCTCCATACCAAAGTATCATTATGTGGCTGAACCCGGGGTATCAAGCCCACCCATGTTAGTACGTCTAAAGGCTTGAAGGAAACCCATGGCGAAGTCACGAACCAAAGCAACCGTATGGCCAACTTCCCCATGCACTAAAAGGTTTCGTTCTTTCCATATCGACCAAAGTCCAACACAAATAATCTCAAATCTACTTTCGTCAAGGACTCCCGAGATGAGAAGTGAAAGCAGCCATGTCAAAATTTGCACCGAAGGAAGTACCCACATGCATCACATCCCAACGTCCCCAGTGCTTCCAAAAGAGCTTGACCCATGCACATTGCAAGAATAAATGACTATCTTTCTGCACATCTACACCGAGGACACAAAATAGTGTTTGAAATATGATGCCTAAGCAAGTTTACCGACGAAGGAAGAGCTTTTTTTGGGAGGCGCCATATGAAATGCCGAACACGCCATATGAATAGCATTTTCTGCACATCTTATTATGTTTTTTAAGTGATGGTAATTTCGTATCTTTGCTTCTCGCTGAGGCAGCAACACTACTACATCATAAAATGTTACATGGTAGTTAAGAAAATAAGACTATGCCCAGTACTTTTCAGCAAGGTTTTAAAATGCGTAATGCGTTAAAAAAGCTGAGACCAAACATTGACTAGACATACTAATACGTGGTAAAGCACAAAGTATATTAGTGTAGGTTTTAAATTTCAAAGTATAGACGTTGCTTAGGTAGATTTTTTAAAACACTGCTTTCCAGACATTCAAAATGTGCAGTACTATATCTTTCATTCAAGTTTGTGTATCTCTCTATCTCATCAACAAAATTCCTTGAAGGGCACCATACTCCACTCTTATTAGACAGATCAAGAACAGGCTGTTATTTGAGCTAGCTATCTGGTCTGTCAACATCATGTGTTATTGAGTAATGATCTATTGCCAAAAATCTGGCGATATTATTTAATTGGATGCTCATGTGGCATATCAAATGCGTATCATCTGATACGCTATATTGTAGATATCAAAAAATACTATTTATAGGTAATTTTTTTTTTTATAAAATGAGGTAATTTCACAATCTTACCATATACACCGTGTATTGTTCGTGTAAAATATGTTTGTGAAATCTGCAAGTGTACAGGTCGAATAATAGACAATGAGTCTGAGTTATCGTTCTCACGAGGATCAGATTGAGTACCAAACTTATTAGTTTCAACTTTATTTGAATAGTCAAATTTTGAGTTTCAGAAATCAAAATAAATAAATAAGTCAATAAAATTAAGAAAATAAAAATATATATATATATATATATATAAAGAATTAGAGGGAAATATATGATAGATATGTGTTAGAACTCACGACTTTACTATAACTAGACCACTTAGTCTAGCAATAATTAATCTATGTTACTGATCGAATTTCACGAAATTAACTAACTACTCTTCTAAAAACTAGTCAATCCTATTTAATTAGGCTACTTTACTTATACCAAAGTGAGCGCGTTGACAACCCTCTTAAATGCATTAATCAACAAGAAATTCATGTAGGCTTACCCGAAGTTCAATCCACGATAAGCGCACTAACCACAAGCAAATTTCTTTGTCTTGTCTCAATTAATGATCCTTATTGCAAAAGCTAATTTAAGTATTCCTCTCTCGAGATCGATAAAAGTCCATTGATTCATTCATCTATTGGCCAAAAAGATGAAAACAAAACAATACGCTAATAAGAATTTAACATAAGAATTAATTACATAAATTCAGCATGACAAACATGACTATGGCCTCAACCAAATTACATTGTTCGTCATAACTTAAAATCAATTACACGTCATGAATGAACCCTGATAATTAGCTCTTGGATCAAATAAAGAACTCTTGCACCAAGCTTCCCTATCTTAAATCTCGAACCTGATTCCTGAATCTCCCAAAAGTTGTGTTTTTCTCTCCCTTTTTCTATTATGTTTTTTGTATTGTGTCTCCCTCCTTGAATACTAGGCTAGACACTTTTTCATAAGATCTAAAAAAGCTTGTACAAATTTAAGCTTAAAAAGAATTTTAAAAAATAAGGACAAAAAATCAGAGTTTCACGGGTGTAGGGCCGTCCAGCCACAGAGGAATAACATGCTGTCGCATGGCTCTTTGTGCCTCTGATTCTAACGATTTTCTGGACACGGGTGCGGGCGCATACGTTATCTATGCAGCCACATGAGACCGCATTCTACTGGCAGCTTGTGTTTCAACGTCCATAACTTTTAATAGGAAACTCGGAATTAATATCCAAAAGTTGCGTTAAATTCCTGACTCAATAAGCTTTCTGATGACCTATTTTACTCCCATACAAATCATATGTATTACAATTTTATGGCCTAAAATTTCTTCAAACACGCAGCTTCGATCGACTTGGACATTTCTTCATATAGTTCAAGCATCGAACCTTCGATTTGATCTTACTTTTGTCACATTTAGGCCTCCATTGCTATGATTTAATATTTAATATCTTAGCCTCTGCATGTTGATTAGCATCACCCAGACTCTGTAATTTGTGCGCATTTGATTCAAATTTGTCTAAATTGACCTCTTCTTAAATTTTAACTTATAATTCACCAACTTAAACGTAAATTCAAACTTTTAAACACAATATCTCATAATTAATAACACATATATCTATCGTATAAAATAAGACATTAACAGAATAATTACTTAAAAATACTCTATTCGCAATGTGTTCCGCAAACGGACGGTGTGATCAATCTTTCTTCCGGTGGATTTAGATCAGTCCTTGGTTTTACCTCCAGAAACCTCTAACCTTTTACTTTTAACCCACGTAGCCATGTAGCCATACTATGTCGACACGTGTATTTCCACGTGCTCTGTTCTTGAACACTCTAGAGCTTCAGCCTTCAAGAAACAATTTATTCAATTGGGTCGCGAAAGAGGGAAAAATCCCAGGAAAATGGCACCCAAGAAGCGGCAGGGTAAAGTGGTGAAAACGGTGAAGAAAGTGGTGGAGGAAACCATACAGGTGGTGGTTACTCCGCCTCCGGCGGAGAATGAGAACGAAAAAGTAGAGTTGGTTTCTTCATCAACCAAAGAGAGTGAGAATGTTGAAGTTCTCACTTCCCCTGCCCCACCAGCAGAGAAAAAGCCTGTAATTCTCCGATCAGTTCCTGTTCAAGATAAAGAAAAGGAACCACCACAGGCGGCGCCGGAAAGACAAGTAGATGAAGACGAAACCCAACCAGCCTCAGAGCCCGAAACCACCCGTCTTCCACCAAAACTCAAAACCCCAGAAAAGAAAGATGAAAATATGTGGAAGAAAATAACCCCAACGCCGGCAGCGGCGGAAGGACAAGTAGACGAAGACGAAACCCAACCGGCTGCCCCTGCCCCAACAAAACTGGAAACCCCACAAAAAACAGAGGAAAATGTGAAGAAGACTCAGAAACGGAAGAGAAAGAGGAAGAGCCGGCGGAGAAGGGGGTGAAGGGTACAAGAGATATTTATTGAGGGTAATGAAACAGGTTCATCCGGAAATGAGGATTTCATCAATGGCAATGACTGTTATCAACAATTTAATGTCTGATATGTTCGAAATAATCGCCCAAGAAGCAGCACAGCTGCAGAAGGTGACCGGCCGGACCACACTATAGTCGAAGGAGATTCAGGGGGCTGTGAAGTTGGTACTTCCGGGAGAGCTTGGGAAACATGCCATTGCTGAGGGTACAAAAGCTGTTACTAAGTACCTTTCCAGCATCTCCAAGGATTAATCAATTATCTTAGGTGGTGGTTTTTAAGGATCTTAGACTAGATTATGCTTGTATTTTAATTTTTCAGGTTGTAGTCATCATCATGTATTTATGCTAGATTTTCATGGCTTTATTATGTTAACACGTAGGTTTTCTGTGTTGCTAATTGTTATCGTTTATTTGCGTGCTAAATGTGTTTGAAGATAGGACCTGTTTGGAATCGTTTATAATATATTGTATTATAAATAATAATTATTATTTTGTTGAAATTTAATCTGATTCTTTTTTTAAATTTTTGATTTAAAAGGCAGGCCAATTTTTTCTTTTTTAGTAACAAAAACAGTCACCTTTTTTACTATGAATGCCAAGGCTTGGTCTTCGCAGTCAAGAAATAAAAAGTTTCAAGAGCCAATGTATTTTTTGCGCCGTCCATTGTGTTTGTCATAAAAAGAAATCATTATTATTATAAGCAAAGCTGTTTATAACAGGTGCCAAACGGACCTTTAGTGATTTCAATTTTATTTGCAGAAGGGTATATAGTGGGAATGGAAAGGAAAACTCACACCTCTGCTCGGAACCAGAGTATTTTAAGGTGTTCGGAACCAGAGTATTTTAACTAAGTGTAGCATAATTTGCACCACGAATTAGTAATTAGTAATTTTTATGTGTTTCTTTTTATGTAATTTGCATCAATCAGTAATAATCACTATGAAGTTTGATGTGGATTAGTTGAGTTGTTTCGTTAACTAATTATTACATATGTTATTTGCCACTGTTAACCTATATTTTTACTTTTTTTTATCGGTGCGAAGCGTACAGTCAGGCCATTTAGAACGTTTCTAATAGTGAGGGGAAAAAAGATTCAAATTTGGGTTTTCCGCTACTATATCCTAAATAATAGTAAGAGCGAAAAACCTAAATTTTAGTAATATTGAAGGGAAAAAACCTATATCAAGGGCTAAATTTTGACCCTTCTTTTCCCCTTTTTCCTTATACTACTAGAAATGCTCTATGGGTATATACTCTTTTATAAAAACGTTAAAAAACTTTTTGGGGGGTTTCACAACAAAACCTTCATCCTATGTGATATATACTGATATACGTTATTATCACTTGTATTTCAAATTCATCTATGAGCCATGTATTTTGTAGATTATATGAAGTGAGATGTTTTATAATAAAACTTTCAAAGATTTTTTTTAACACCACCCATGTTCCTTTGACAGTTATATTCTCTGTTAGTTATCATTTTAAAAATCAGCATATACTTTTTATCATAAGATCACAAGATTGTGATTGATGTTGAAAAATGTATTTTAATCCAAACTTATCGCATTGTACTACTATTATTTTCTGGACAGAGGACAAATAACATTTATGTGTACATATTCTTATGAAATGACAGGCCTTTTATCAATTATTATACAAGAACCAATTTTAAAATAATAAAAAATACCATAACGTGGTCTAGTGTCTGTATTATTATTATTAATAACTGTGAATCCTTCTTAAGCTACCCTTAATCCATTTTACAATAATAATAAATTGATTAATCACTACTTTCAAAATTAGGTCCCCATCCTAAATTTCAAGAAACATCCACACACTCCTAACGTATTATTCCCGACTCCCTTCTAATTGTTTCCAAGTAATATACTCAATAGATTCCTGCTATCAATAGATGCTTAAAGTGTTCATCTTCATATATGTTATTAATCACTGTTTCTTATCTGCTTCTTTATAAAACTCTAATATGTTGTAAAAACTGTCCTTCATCAGTTGGACGACTGTATCACGTGAATAACAAAATTGTTTAATGATGCAACCTGTTTGATAGTAAAGTTATTATCAATTCATTGAATGTGAATGAAATGTCATTTGGAGGGTAACTATAAAAGGTTTAAAGTAATTAAGAGAAAGAATCTTGAATTTGTAAGACTGTCTTAACCAATTTTAATTTAAAGACAGAAGTGTTTCGCTTATAAAGTATCTCACTGTGTGCCATTTAGTGGAGCCTGATCAACCAATAAAAAGGGGCACATATCTTCTCCTTCACCGGTTTTATTCGCTAATTCACGTGTCATATGTGTTGAGACATAAATGAGACAGCTTATGTCATTAAAATTGCTTCAACGTGAGTAGATCCAACTCTCGCCACGTAAACTGAACCAATTTATATTACAAATAAGCTCCACCAAACATTCCCTTACAAACATGCACAAAACGGGTATATATATTCCATTGAAAGGCTAGTCTAGACCTTCTAGTAGTTGCAGCAGCCTCTTCTCCTAAAAGATTTCTCTTAATTCATTTTCCTTTATTCTTCTTCTTCTAATCTATTTTCCGGCTTCCTTTCAATAAGTTCATCGACAATGAATTATCATGCCACCATCGCCGGCACCAGAAGGCTCCTCCAAGAAGATAGCGGCGCAGACGCTATAGACACTACTCTATCAGATAATTCCGGCAGCATAAAAACCCACTTTCCTCCGTCCTCCAACACCCCCTCCGCCATCGACTCCTCCATGGCCCTTACAATTCTCGTCCTCCTCACCGCCCTCTTCTTCTTGGCCTTCTTTTCAATCTACATCCGCCGTTTTTCCGGCGAGGATTCCTTCTCCTCCACCCCCAACCGCCGCCTAGGAAACCCATCTCCGGCACCACCACAAAGCAGCAAGGGGCTGGATCCTTCCACCATCAAGTCATTGCCGTTGGTGGCGTGTGGTACGGCAGCGAAGCACAGGATCGAAGAATGTACAATCTGCTTAAGCGAGTTCGAGGAGGGAGAAACTGTGAAAATAATCCCCTACTGCAAGCACGTGTTCCATCCCATGTGTATTGACACGTGGCTGTCAATGCACGTGACCTGCCCGCTCTGTGGGTCACCTCGGCTACTCGAGAGGGTGGATGAGGTTTCTTTGTGTGTAAAGCAGCGGCAGAATAACAATGGTGTGAGTGGCTTTGATCACGGCTCGGACGGTGCTTGATGCGGCTACGTGGAGGGATGAAGTGGGAGTCTATTGTTTGGTAGGTGCGATGGAACGTAGGCGATTATTCTTTTGGTGTATATTTGTAGCTGAAGTTTTGCATACGTGGCATGTTGCTGCAGTGTATAAATATTTATTTTGTAATTACTTGCACAAAACTTTAACGAGTTGCACACTTACACAGACAATTTTCTTACACACTATGTATTTTACAGCATTTTATTTTTTGCATATACTACACTTAAAAATAAATTATCATGAGGATATCAGCCAACATTGCAAGACTTTTCCAACTTTAAATGCGAGAGATTTTTGTTAATTAAGAAATTTTGAATTACGTTATTTGGACAAACATGTTAACAAAAGTTATGACAAAAATAAGTTTAAATTATTTAATTTTATTCAAAGATTTTTTTGGGGGTAATAAGGTAATATGAACAATTTGTCATAATAACTTTTGTTAACTTATTTGCCCAAATAGATTAATTAAAAAAATAGTACGACAAAATTAGGCAAATATAAAGAGGCAGATGATATCAATGAGACTAGTTTTGCTATATAAACTTGATTTATTACTAATCACACTATTTCTTAATTAATGACAGTCACATGGCATCATGTGTTTCTACAAACTGTTTGTACTTCGCATAATATGTAGAATTACTCTAGTGAGATTAAGAGAATTATAGACTTTTTAGCAACACGTGTGGACTATAATCTATTACGAACTAGACAGAATATAATGCAGATAATAATTATTATTTTGATTTTAGAATTTATATGTGATTTTAATTTTACTACTCAAGATGTCATATCTTATCTAAGTTTAAACTAGGTGTACATAAATTCTTTATGTAAATCTTTACTCATAGTGAGAATGATGTGTTAAAAAGATGAGAATTGATTATCTACGTAATGTGACGGGTGAGAAAACACACACACACACATATATATATATATATATTTTTGATCTTAAAAAAATTATGTGAAGTATTTTATGTAAACATAACTCCTTCCTTATCTAATCTGATTACCTAACATTATGTAAAAGGTCATGTGGCTTTTTGTGCCATATACTTCAAAAACTTTACACACCCTATGTGACTTGCATCGATACATGCTACTCGTATTTTAAATCTATAAGGTGTACTACTTTTGAGAACCAAAAACCAGTTATAAACTCAAAAGCATTGTACGGTCCAAAATTTCACTTGAAGCAACTTTTGAGAACCAAAAACCACTTATAAACTTGTCTGCGTTATTTTCTCGTAGCGATCTTTTTCGACTTAGAAGCACTTCAAGATGAAGTTGAACTCAAGTGAATCGTACTATGAGAAACTATGAGAAACAGAAACTGAATATGTTGCAAATACATTAATGCTACAGAAAAGAGCAAAAAAGTTATAGCAACTTGCTGAAAAATAATTTACTTAAATAAGCATTTCAAAGTTGGAAGCTTAATACTATATGGTCTATACATTGGAAGAAGAACAGTCTCTTTCAGGAAAGTTCAGGCAGAATGACACCAGAAATAATTTATTTATGAAAAATAAAAAATTTTAAAAAATTCACCAGAACCTGCAGAATTAACAGATTGAAAATGTAACCGCCTTCGGCAGAGATATCAGCCTAGCCTCTGCGGAATCAAATCTTTCTTTCAACAGTGCAGGAATCAGCAGTTTCTGCTACTTTGTAAAGCCATCAGAGTTTGTGCCAAAATCAACTGGGATATCATCAATGGAAACTTATTCTAATTCTAAACGACACCGTTATAAATTTGCATTCTTGCTGAAGTAGTGGGAAGTACATAGTGCTCAAAGTCCATAGCTGAAATCTGGACAGCAACCAGCTTATTTCAACTTGTGTCTTCCTACTACTATCACCTATTGTTGCTTCTTTCTTTTACCAAATGTACAAGCTACTTATGTTTCCTGTACGATGTAAGCTCGGACTGCCTCAACTACTGGCGCCTCACACATTGGACACGACCCTGTTTCATGGACCAATTTATCTGCACATTTTGAACATGTGCACATGTGCCCACACCTGTAAGCATTAAACATGGACTTGATGAGAAAAAAAAACTGCAAGAATACTGAACGAATACATGCAAAAACTAGAGAAGTCTAAATCTTTCATATTGCCATACTGGGAAGCTAGACACAAAATTGTTCTGATATCATGTTAATTCAATTATTATATGAAAAAACCAAAAAAAAAAAAAACCACAAACCAAAGAACAAAAAAGAGAAAAACATAACAAAGAAAAAAGGTTTAAAATCGTTATAAACGGGGGAAGAGACTTTGATTCGTTCAGGAAAAGCGAATTAACAGTAATATATCTAATATCTTGCAAAAAATCAATTATATGTGAAAACCATAGTTTAAAATTGTTATAAACAGGGCAAAAACCTCCGCTACCTTCAGGAAAATCGAATTATAGTAATATATCTAATGCAAAATCACACGTCTCACTGTGTCCATAGCAGTGCAAATAATAAAAATCTGCAACTCTTTATTACCTGTAGAGCAAGGAATCTATTTTAGTATCATAGCATAGGCAACATATTCCTTTCCTCACATGATCCCACTGAGAGTCATCCTTAAGCCAATTGTCCCGACCTGTATCTGCATATAAGCATACAGAAACAAATGTTATATTTATACTTGAAATGAGAAATAAGCCACTAAAAGACAAAAAAGCATGCTATATATTAGACACAAAATAATAGACCTCATGAGAAACAAGAATTTAGCTTATTACAGAATATCAATAACTAGGGCTTGAAGCCTCACCTGTTGAAGCAACTGACCGATTTAAAGCTGCAGAAAGCTCATGCCTCACTGTAAGCTGCAACTCAGTTTGCATGTCCATGCATGCCTCTAGCATGCTCTGCATGTTGTTCATCATCTGTTGAAGCCTAGCCATGTCCATCCTCAAATCATTTATCACCTGCCATTCCTGATCCACATTATAGAAGTCAGAAGCACGTGGAAGACCACATCTAAGTCTAAAGGATGCAGAATATCGGGCTCCTCTACGTGTCAATTCATACGTTCATGAGAAAGATGGAAGTCATGAAGCCACATGGTACGGCAGAAATAGTGATGCCCAACAGTGGAGCCGGGGAGACTAACTACTGTAGGAACTGGTCATTAAAGTAGTAAAACGTTGCATTAATTTGAGTATTTTCTTTCTTTTATTAAAGTAGTAAAACCTTGCATTAATTTGACTGCTATATGGTTTGAATTATAAGCATATCAATTTCGCATCCCCTTTAATGGTACCCTCCTGAATTGAAATATCAAAGTGATACAATGCAGCATTCAACTTTTTCCAGGGATTACTTGCATTTCAAAGTGAACAAACAAAACAAATTCCCTGATCTAGTACTGAGATTTAAGGATGGCAGAGCTCACAATTCCCAAGCGCTGATGCGAACCGGGTGGTTCATTTGCACCCCGAAACTCTTCATCCCAAAGTAATTGAGAAGCAAAGACAAGTGATGAGGGGGAAATCACTGGATTTTCTTCAGCACCATCAAGCAGAACTGCATCTTGATCACCATTCGGCTGTTCCTGGTCTTCACTGGGCAAGTCCGGAGGTCTATTGCCTAGCTCCCAGTTCCTAGAAACATGACCTTGCCTTTCCACGTGGGACTGCAGCACTTGGTTAAGACTCTCACGGAAACCACTTCGAAGAAGACTAGAGACACGTCTCCTGGAGTACAAGAGAAATTCAAGAAACAGTTCAAGCATTAAAACAAACCAAGACCTTTAGTCGAAAGCAATTAGATCATCTACCTGGTGAAAAGCTCCCTAAGTTCCATGCTGTAAACGTTTTCATCTTCTGAGAAATTATATGAACCAAATCTTAGGATGGAACTTTCCTCTCCAGAAGGCATGTCTAGCCAGCTATCAATAGCCTCTTGCAAATCTTGCCCTTGCCAGTTTTCATGCAATTCATGTATTTGATCTGGCTCTATGACTTCAATACTAGAAGTCTCGTGAAACCACTGATTAGCAGTGGTCACTTCCCAACCTCTGTCCATGTCATCTCGAAGACCATTCAACCAGTCACCAAATGTGCCATTGGTTACATGTTGCCAGTCGCTTTCTTCAAATTCGATTACTGACTCTTGCATCTCATCTCCTTGAGCTGAAGCATCTTGCGAATCGAATTCAAGGTGCCCAGTGATGAATTCATCGTCCATGTTCTGTACCATATTATATGTATTTTCAACCAACTCGTTCACATAACTTGCCTCATTTCTTGGTTCATCTTGTTCATGAAAAATTTCTCGTTGCTCACTGCTATCTATTTCCTCTGCTTGACATGACAGTCCCTTGGCAATATTCTCCTCCCAGGTTCTAGTGACGTCATTCTCTCTGGCATATTCAACGTTCGACGAAACTTCTTGGATATTTTCAACACTGCCTGAATCTGGCTCCTCCATTTCAGCAACTTGTACATCAGATTCCGGCTGACTTGTGTTTTCAACTGTGCCTTTGCTCTCTTTTTCTGATTGTAATTGCTCATCTCTTTGAACATTGCTTTCATTACTAAAAGAGACATCAAACTGAGACCTATTCACCTCAATATGAGCAGAACTGTCGAATCTGGAGAGAAATCCTTCCCTGCACCACAAAAATCATGATAATCACAAGATTAAATTACTTTGAGAAGGAAATGGAGTGATCAGAGATGTTGAAATCTGCTATTATGGGACTTGGGGACATCTTTTCATTCTGTTTCTGGTCAATGGGGAATGGTTTGTAATGTCTGCAAGTGTATCACTAGGTGTAGGATCTACCTTAGATCAGACACCGTATGCCTTTGCCTCAACAAACCCAGTTCACTTGTAGCCACAGAAGGTCTTGTGTCCTGGATTAATCTTTGACTTCGCAGGAAACTACCTCTAAGAAGTGCCTGCAATAAAAAATTATATATGATTAGAGCAGGTAGAATAACAGTATTTTAAATCTTTGAGCCACTTACATGCAAAGATTTGCAAGACATTATCTGATTCAAGAATACAACAGTATAAGAGAGACTCTCCAATTAGATATTCTTTGCTTAAATGTTTTGCCTTTTCAAGTATTTTGCATTTTAGGTTAAACAGTCATCAGTTTGCAACAAAAGTTTATGTATGAAAGAAAACTATATCATTTGATAAATTTGAAGGAATTAGGAATAGCAGCAGGTCTAAGCATAAAAGGAAATGAAACGTATGGGGAAAAAGTTTAAACTGCAATGCTTCTTCCCTACTAGTTTTCATGTCCATACCAAGATTATTCGTTCCTTCGAGTTTATACACAGTGCCATTACATTGTGACTACTCTGCAAGACAATTATAATTTGCACCAAATGCTGTGCGAACAAGAAAACTGCCTATGTTTCTCATAGCCATTCCCAAGCCTGAGTAGAGAGTGCTTGTCCATTCAGGTCGAAAGACCGTGTAAAACTTTGTCAAATGCTGTGATGAATTTTATCTAGAAAAAAGTAGTTTGCTTTTCTTTTCTTTTTTCTTTTTTTTCCCCTTGAATTAGAAAAATGGATACCATGCTATCACAGATTAACCAGTTAAAATCGTTAAAGATTATCACCTGAATGCGATTGCGATATGCGAATCCTGAAACAGGTCTGCGCTCAGACAAATCCAGTAGTTCACATTTCCTTTGCCTCTGTGCCCTCAACAAGAGATCCAGAAGAGTCTGTCTGCCACATAGTCTTCTAATAGGTCTCCGTAAAGCAACTGTATCATGTATCTGTTCAGTCTGAAAACCAACTCCACCTGTAGGTTCACCACAACTGCCTCCGTGTTGGGTATTTGCCTGCACCCATTCTCTAACAGCTCTCACGCTTTCACACTCATTCTCGCCAGGCCATTGTGGTCTTGAGCGGTTGTTCCTATGTGGACCATTATATGAATGATTCTTAGCACCTCCTTTCATCCAGTCACGAAAAATTTGCCTCACTCTTTCTCGCTCAACTTCTCCCAAATCAGCAGATTGTTCTGAGATTGTACTGTTACAATCCTCTTGCTCACTCTCTGATCCACCGCAGCGTTGATTCTCAATCTCACCAGCAGCTTCAGAAATACAACCCCTATCATTAGTCCCTTTCCCATCCAATGTGAAAGTGCTCAAACCGTCAGAATCTGATATGTCACTCGACTGTGGCCTTGGTTTATGAAGATGATTCATGTCTTCACCCTCTAGCTCACGCCATATTTGCAAGAGAGAAGATGCCCTAGTGCTAGACCTATCTTGTTGCTCACCCCACCAACTTGACGGTGAAGACTGGGGCTCCCCAAAGAAAGAAGAACGAAGAGACGAGAGATTATTCAAACCTGTGACGGCCATGCTCTGAAGTTTTTTCTATACAGGATTTCAAGTCTCGACCATCACAGTCAACTGCACGATCTAATAATCCACCAATCTGATCATAGTTCATCAACAAGTATTCACAATTCAGAACAATTTATTTCACTGAAGACAGAAATTATCATTGACACGTGAACCAAAATTCAGAGTTAAGGGAAATATATCATTCAATGCCTGCAAAAATTTAGCAGAATACACATTTTACTTGTCATTGTTGAAAACATAAAGTTCACATCATTGAATTCGATGATGCTAACTTTTATCTACCCCTTCCAACAAGCAACCTACAGATGCTTCCAAACTTAACATTTAAAAGGAAAATTTGAAATAAAAGTGACTTGCAGATCCCTCTTTCCTCTGACAATTGACATCTCACCCAGATGAGGAGAAATTAAGGAGAGTGAAGGCAGAAGGGTCAAAATTGAGTATTACATTTTTCGGAAAGAAAGCAAAACTGGAACCAAAACGGTTGAAAAAGGAAACTGAGGAGACAAATTCATTGCCACACAAAAATGAAAAATCACTTAAAACAAAAAAAAAATCCAAAATTTCAAGAAACACTCACACACACAAATGCACACACAACATTCACATACAAACTCGAAGAATACCCAGACATATTCATACCAACATCAGAAAAAAGAAAAAAACTCCCTTAAAATCAACCCAAAAGGCAGAAAAGCAAATACTCAAGAAAATAAATTACAACATACACTCTTTACAATTCCAACGTTCCGGCATAAGAAATACTAAAGAAACAAGAAAAAGAAATAAAAAAGGAAAAAGATTAAGCAATACCTGCAGGAACAATGTACCTATCACTGTGCAATCCCTTGTGTAGCACGTGTAGATATATATAGAGAGAGAGAGAGAGAGAGAGAGATACGGGTGTACATTGACTAAAGAAGGAGAGGAGGAGAAGGTGGGATTTTATGACAAAAATAAATTTGTTAAAAAAGTCGATTTGATTATTCTCTGAAAACGTAAATACTGCCGTGACTTTTAACGTCTATTTGTGGTTGTGATTTTTTCTCAATTTTTGCTACCTCCGGTCCTCCACCGCTCCTTTCATTAATTGCAAAAATTCCCCCTAAAAGGATTGAATTTTTTAACGGTAACTTCGCGTGGAACGCCATGCACTGAATTTTGCTGGTAAGATTGTGTGTCAATCTAGTAATTGTATTTTAATTTAATTTTGATCAGATAACTCTATCTAAGATTATCATTAGATCGACAAATATCTCTGACATGACAACTCATTCGTGATATCATCATTTGTTTAATTAACAATTTCCAATGTTCTTAGGGATCGTATTGTAGCAAAAAATCCGTATCACAAAGGATACTTGACCCAAATTCTTCAGAGAATT
>CAVNYN010214936.1:0-42287 GCA_963692815.1 Nyctanthes arbor-tristis | reverse complement strand
TCGTCATCACCTGCTGTGCTCGAGCTTGAAGCATCATCACCACGACCTGCACAAGGCAAAGAACCAGAAGAATAAAAAGAGCTGTGATCTTCATGCGTGTGTGTGTGTGTGTGTGAGAGAGAGATAGAGAGTCGTGTGTGTGTGTGTGTGTGAGAGAGAGATAGAGAGAGAGAAGGGGGGGGGCAAGGAATCAGGATTCTGTGGTTGGAGAAGTGGAGGAAGTAAAATCTAGTAAAAACGAGAAATAAGCTAAAGAAGTTTACAAAGTAGAATAAATTTTACTTGAAATGTTTGCAAATCAATCCTATTTTTCAATAAAAATTAGTCAAATCAATCATATTTACATATTTCATAGAACCAACATGCACTGCCCAAATATCGACCATTCAACCCCACTAATTATATCTCTTATATCTCATTAAAACTCATTAAAGCAGGCGTCGATTCTCATACTTATAAATTATAATAATGAGGTAAAAACGAGCAATGGAATGTGAATTTGAAATGTGTGGAAATGACAATCAAATTATTGTCAAGTAGGTGAAATTACAATGAGGACATAATGACAATTAAACATTAAAATTACCTTTTTCTATTTGTTATTATAAAAAAACACATGAAAACGCCAATTCGGTACTACACACAGCTTCATGGCGTCATAGCGTGGCACAAATTTGAGCAAAAAATTATTTTGACAAACTAAATTTGCCATAGTTTCAACCAAAACACATGAAACGCCAATTGAGTACCAATTGGCGTTTCAGGTGTTTTGGTTAGAACTATTGCAAATTTCCTTTGTCTAAATTATTTTTTGCCGTGAAGTAGTATGTCTAGTACTAAGTTAGTGTTCCCATGTGTTTTTCCATAATAATAATAATAATAATAATAATAATAATAATAATAATAATAATAAAGGGAAAATGTCCTCCAAGAATGAAAGGAAATAAGGGAATTTGTATTCATACAGATGGTGGATGGTAAACATTCTCAAAAATTCAGTGAGTTTTTAGTTACATATGAATGTTGGTAAGTAATAGTTACACTTATAAAGTAATAACTTCTAAAATATAGCCGTTAGCTGTGTTACTAAAACCGTTTAAATTTATGCAAACGGCCATTAAAATCGATGATGGATGACAAAAATTGTCCAAAGTTTAGTGAGTTAGTGGTTATAATTGAAAGTTCGGAGAGTTAATAATTACATTTCCAAAGGTCAGTGAGTATTCATTAAATTTACCCCACAAAGAAAACTATTCATCTAATCCTAGTGAACAAGAAAATAAATCTCCTTAAAAGGAAAAGAAATAAATCTCCTAATAAGAGAAACTTATACAGTTGTTTCTATCTCTTAAGAACTATAAATCGTGCATATAGTAAGCGCCCATTAGCATTTTGCATCGCACTTCTACTAAAGTTGATCAAACCAATTACATATACATAATTTATCATTCATTTCCAATAATTATAATTCTATTTTAAAATAGAAATAGAATGCAAACAAAGGCTAAAAAAATAACATTAAAGCTTCCGACTATGAGCAGTAACAATAGAATTCTAGTAAAAATTTCCCACCTACAAACAGAATAAGATTGTCCTCATGAATCCAAGTTTGGCGTTGGAAGAAATATTACATGGACACAGTTACACAAACCTCAGTGATTAACAAACCTCACAAGTTAACAAACCTTCATTTGACTCCTCAATGATTTGTGAGTTCAATATCTATTTTAGTGGTTATGCCCTTTGTTCATACGTAGATCATTGAAGATGTTTTCTAGACAAGTATCTTACTTGATGAGAATGTGGTTAAAAGCTAAAAGAAATATGGCTACGAAAGAATGCTTGGTTCAAAATAAGTTTAAGAAAAATTACACAAAATGCAACTCAATAAAGAATGTAAATTCACATGGTATGATACACGACTTTCTTAATAAAAGTTTTTTGAATAGTCTACAATTTATCAAATTATACCTTGACTTGGTCAAACTGTAATTTTAACCAAAGACAACCATTGCTGACTTATTAATAACACATCTCATATCTACCACAAAATCTACATCGCTACTTTTGTCAAAGGTATAACCTTTGGTATTTTTTGGGGGTTAAACCACTTTCCCTACCTAAAATTATTATGCGAAATTGGATCCTAAACTCACAGGATTTCTATAGAACCAGATTTGGTTCCAAAGTTTGGAACCAGAGATGGTCATGCGGCCGCATGTAATGACCTGTGCGGCCGCATGGGCGGTCTGGCCGAGCCGCATGCCTGGTGCGGCCACACCACCCCATGCGGCCTGGTGCGGCCGCACATGCCATTACATGCGGTCGCATGGATATGTCTATGCAGCCGTATGACCAAATCTGGTTCCAAACTTTGGAGCAGGCCACACATGCCATTACATGCAGCCGCATGAATATGTCTATGCGGCCGTATGACCAAATATGGTTCCAAAGTTTGGAACCAGATCTGGTTCTATAGAAATCCTCCCTAAACTCAACATATATCATGCGATTAATACAAAACTAGATTGATACTAGAGATCGAATCCAACTTAGCAAATCAAACTACAAAAGAGATTGTACCAAGTTACCAATAAATTCGAGATCGAATGCACGTGTCCAACAGACCATGCTTTTTCCACCTCTTCAACTACCGAAAGATCTTTCCTCTTCCTCATTAACATGGATATACATTCAACCACTAAGAATACCCAAAAATTCTTTGATGAAAGAGTAGCGTAAACAATAAACATGATAATATGATGACTATGCAATTGACGGAAAAATAGACTCCATTAAAGTCGTCGAAAGTACAAAACATAAGACACTAAATCATAGAAACCTAAAGATTTCTAGCAGATTAAAAATCCAAGATCCTGCATCTTCTAGGGTTATTGTTACCTTCCGATTGTAGTTTAGCTTTTTTAATAGGTCGATGTTTGAGCTCCTCTAAACTGACACTACTGTTGTGTCCATGACGGCTGGCAGATGTTGCAATCACTCCACGTTTTACCTCGTACTCGGGCACTTCACATCTTCCAACAAAAGGCTTCATATAGCAAAACCTAAATAGAATTTCAAAATTAATAAATTTACATAGAAAGGTGGAATCATAGTATTCTTTCTTCTTTTTCCCCCTTTTTATCAAGGAAAATTTTAGTTGGACAAAAAAATTGACAAAAAAGATAACAAAATTGACATGTGGGTTGTGTGTTAAGTGTTGATATAAAAGTGATGTGATGTATTGAAAAACAAGTTTGTGTCATGAGTCAATTTTGTTAGATTTTTTACATGTGTGTTTGTTCATATAACATAACTCTTTCATCAAACTAGTAATAAGCACGTGCGCCTCTTGTGCAAATAATAAATGATAAGTGTAAAATTCTACAATTTGTTACGTTCAAAGTTGTTCTCTAATTTTAGCAGAGACTTAGAATTCTCTTACACATGAGATATGCAACCGATTGAAGTTTTGAAATATATAATATGATGGTGTATAAAAAATTAAGAATTGTGATATGATCTTTGACATTTACTTGAGTTAAGCAATGATGAGGACCTTTTTCTTTTCTTTTTTTTTTCCGTTCTTGCTCTTACCAAGATTTTGAAATCTTGGTATGTGTAGCAAAATCGTTGTACTTGGAAATAGCCATGCAAATCTAGCAAATCATAATTATAAGCTCGTTGAACACTATTGAAATTAATCTCAAGTGGTTGGTGAATATTAATTATTTATTTTAAATCTAAAAAGAAAAAGAAAATCCAATTAAATAAAACAGGATAGACTGGATTTACAAGTTATAAATTTATGGGTAATTTTCACTCTAGGCCCCCAACCTTTCAACTTTGTATCAATTTTGTCCCCACCTTTTGTTCGGGCATACTAAGTCCCCAACTTTTCAGGTATTATCATATTATGTCCCCAACGCCACTTTTCATACCAGCCTTTCAATTTTCACCATTAACCCCTATAAAAATGACTATTATACCCTTGATTCTTTATTTTCACTCTAGGTCTCCAACCTTTCAATTTTTATACTATTTTATCCCATCATTTTTGGGTGCATAGGAGCCTCAAGATTTCTTTTTTTTTTTTTTAATCGTGTTATATCCCCATTAACACTTTCCACACATAAAATTTCAATTTTTACATTTTTTTTTTTTTACTTTCCATACTTAACATTTTAACATTTTATCGTGTTATATCCCCATTAACATTTTAATTTTTACTGTTAATATCTATTAAAATAATCATTATGCCATTAATTATTTAAATAAAAAAGATAGAACAATATAAAATAAAAAGTCCACCCACTCTAACTCATTCCAATACAGCCCAATGACGACAGTCGAAAATAATGATAACAAAAAAACTCAATCTATAATGATCTCAGTGGATATCAGATCCTTATCAAAGAAAGTTATCGACCAAAGTATCAGCGTGGGAAATCGGATCCAATTTCTTGATCTACCACAAATCACGTGGCAGATATGAATTGGGTAAATCCACCCAAAAAATATTGATTTTTTATTTATAAAAATAAACATAATCCTAATACTTTAATTCTAATTTAATTTCTTGTCTCCCTTTGTAATTTTTCAAAATTTGCCCCCCGATTTGTCATCTGTCTCAAGATCTGATTCACCAATTATGGATCCACAAAAAAAATAGAATTAGCGCATAAAGGTTCAATTTCATTTTTGCGAATTCAAAATGATTTTTTTTTATGGATCCACCACGATCTATATCCGCTAGGTGATATGTGATGAATTGAAAACCAGATCCAACCTGTTACACCAACTCTCGGATCAGAAACATATTTTTACTAAGATTAGGTATCTATCAAATTTGGTGTAAATAGAGTTTTTTGTTATCACTACAGCCTAGGATGAGTGGAGTTCTTATTTTATACTGCTCTTTATTTTTTACTTTTATTCAAATAATTGATAATTTTCATAGGAATTAACATTAGTAATTGAAAGGTTGAGGACAGAAGGTGTTACTAGGGACGTAACAAGATCATAAATGAAAGGTTAGGGGTCCTATATGCCTAAAAAAATAATGGATACAAAAATTCTATAAAAATTGAAAGGTTGGGATCTATAATACAAATAAAGAATTAAAAGTATAATAGTCATATCGATAGGGGTTAATGGCGAAAATTGAAAGGCTAAGGGCGAAAAGTGAGGTTGGGGACATAATACGATAATAAATGAAAGGTTTGAGACCTAGTGGGCCCCAAAAAAATGGTGATAAAATTGATACAAAGTTTGATACAAAGTTGAAAGATTGGGGACCTAGAGTGAAAATTACCCAAAATTTAATTTGTACTAAATTGAATTGAAGCATGAAAATTTAAATATAGATCTAAAAACTAAAAGTTAAAAACATTTTTTCCAACTTTTGGGACCTATATCAGGTTTTACTTTTGTGATTTTCTCTTAACACTAGTTAAACTTTGAGTTGACATTTTTTATCCGACAATTACATTATATATTTTCTGCTTAACTACGATGATATAAAATAACAATATTTTCTCCCTATGCTTATTAGTTTGGAAATGAAGAGTTTTCTTTTTTTACTTTTTTATAACTAATAAAATGAATTAAGGATAAAATATTTATATATATATATAAGGGCAAAATGGGAAATCAAAAGATTTTCCTACATGCACACTTTTAATATAAAACAGTGATACATTCAACCATCCAGGTCTAAATTTACCAGACCTTATAAATAGTAATCTATTTGAAGAAACAGACAACCCTTCTCAATGTTCTCATTACTATGCCATTAAGAAGTTCACCTGAATCAACTGAAAGAAAAAGGAAATCTGGATCTATATAAGTTAAAGCAATGAATAAACATGACATATTTGGTTAATAAGGGCCAATATTCAGATCATTTGTCAAACCTATAGCGTTTATAGCTCTATATGTCAACAAGGTGGCACCTCATCTTCAATGCTAAATTAAACCAACGCCACCAAGATATCATCTATACTCTACAAACTGCAATAGCGTGTCATTATGCCTTATGCAAGAAATATCACCGAGATGGCAAGAACAGAGGTTTCAAATAAGGCTAGAATAAAATACCATTCTGACGGTAATGTTTTGCTGTCGAAGTCAGAGCTCAGCATCCTCCATTTTCGGCATTTGTTGCATTGCACCCACTCATGATCGGGTTTATACTGAGCATTACCTTTTCTCTACAGAAGTGAAATTATTTACATGAAATGAAACAATAGAATTACCAAGAGATTTGAGATTATCTATATGAATTATATTGTTATATACTTTCAGTCTTTGCAAAATTACTGGAGATGTGAATCAATTCAGGATGTTTTTGGGAGGATGATTACCAAGACAAAAGATGTTGATGGACCCTACTATTACTTGGATAATTCATTTGAAAGTAGATAAGCACAGACTTGAATGTTTTATCATCTTCTCATCTATTCGCCTTTTTTTTTAATATATAACGCTAGCAGAGGTTATATTTAACAATTTTATAATTGAGACACGGAGAAACGAGAACCGTTAATCTAGGCAAACATGATAACAGCACAATAAAATGTCCTTAATCCTCCCATTCAACAGGTTTTATTGACATTCAGCATAAACATATTTTGGAGATGAAAATATCAAAAGGTGAAAGGAAAGGATTACCAGCTGAACAGGATCTACATATTCATCTATGTATTCATCTACTCGTTCACCCAGCCACTTCTCCAATTCAGCATAGGCAGCACAATCCTGAAACCCTTGCTTAGCATTATGCACCCAGACATGACGATTATCAACATCCTACAATTGAATAAAGAGAATGAAAGGTCTGAATGGTATTGGAATTGCTTTTCAGACAATCATTTTTTCCCGCATCCATTCTAGGAAACATATTCTTTAAAAAATTAAATTTTTACATTTTCCCAAAACTTTTCTCTACTTTCTAAGCACATACTCCTCCAAAAAAGTAAAAAGTAAGCCCAAAAGAAAAATAAAATGATGAGTGAATGGTAGACTGAAAAGATAAAGTGTGCAATAGCGTGAACCTGAAGAATTAAATTTCACGAAGTCCATGATCTAAGAGATAAGCTTGTATTAATTGGCTCCAAACCCATTCAAAAAGAACACAACATTCCCTTCTCTCTTTTCTTCCTCTTCTTTTTCCTTTTTCTTCTTCCTTTTTAAAAAGGGAGCAGTTCAGAGACATGTGGAAGCAAGATGCAACATTAACGTCCTCGGTTCATCGTTGCCGTTAACAATGAAATCCCCTTGCCCAAAAAATAAATACAAGAATTCCCTCAATCTTAAAAATTAGGAAATAAGAGTAAATAAATAATAAAATAAAAATTTCAATTCTTTATTTATTTGAAAAGGTAGAAACTGGAAATCAACCCCCATGGCCCCATTCTTAGTATCAGAATTACGAGTTATGAACAATATCCATGACTCATGGATACTCATTGTTTAAAAGGCTAATATTGACAATAATCACTGAAGCTCAGATGTGAAAATACGTAAATGAATATGTGAATAAGGCCAAATGGTTCTTTTTTACTTGGAAATACAGAATGATAGAACAAATTTCTAAGTTTGCACATGATAATTTATGCTACTCATAAACATAGGTAATCCAGCCAAGATGTTTTGGATTAAATTGAACAGAACTTTAAATATGTAGTACACAGTAAATTATCTGGAAAGAGAACAAATTCTACATATTTGTTGAGATCAACACTCTAATGACCTGAAGTAACTCATATTAATTATGGGATAATGTAGAACATTTACAATACAAAGGATAAGCACATTGCCTTTATTATTATATCTGCTCATCTCCACAACTACAGCAGATTTTTAATCTCAAACACCAGGAAAGCTCAATACATCTTTGCAGCAGCTCTAGCTCTCACCCATTGTTATTTACATAACCAAAATAAAAGGATAATAGATGAAGTAACCTATTTGGATCAGAATGTTTACCATTAGCTCTGTAACATCAACAACGCCAATGATGCCACGACCATTATCTCCATTATCATGCTTCCAACTCTCTTGTAAGCCTACAAATTAATAAAAACAGAACACACACAACCAGTAGTTGGCTTAATCAGTGAAATCCAACTAGGGGAAAATTTGTGAAAAAATAAATACAGAATAACCATGGCTCCTATTATCCAGTGGATCTCCTAAATGCAAGCCTTGTTACATACAAAAAATACATTATTATTAAGAATTTCTATCTTCATGAAAACAAATACTTTAGCACAAGGAAAACTGCATTCTCACTTCAATTAGACGCCCGTGCCAATACAGAAATATTCCACAATTTGCTTGCTCCCATTCTAATTGAGACCGCCCAAGAGTAAGCTGGAGTGGTTTTCCCATCACAATTCCGATTTCAGTGATTGTCTTATTCAATGATTTTGCTAGTGGTCGACTTTTGACCTATTAGAAAGAAGCACTTTAACAGTTCAATGTTCTCAAAGCTAAACAGCAGCTAAAGGCAATGGCAAGACATTACAAACTTTTGGGCCAAGCTTTAAGTACTTGATAAAGGAACCTGCATACTTTTTAGATTTATTTCCATGTTTCACAAAAATGTAACATGTTTACAAGTAACCCGAAATTAAGTATCTACATGGCATGTCATTGGTAACATAGTAGCACTTGTGTTTGTGCGTGCGTGCGTGCAAGTGTGGGAGTTTGTGGTGTGCTGGCTGGAAGTACCAGAGCTCCTTGTACGTAGATCTTCATACGTGGATCTAAAAAGATAACGTCCAAGTACGAACGAAGAGAATAGTCCAAAGGCATCTGGAAAAGAAACCTCAATCTCACTTATTTGTGAAATATTAATATCAAGCTAATCAAGTTTAAGAATAAAAGGAAATATACCTTTTGAGACATTTGGGCTGGACGAGATCTTATCCTCTTGGAACGAATTAGTATGTCACCTTGATGAAAGGAACTTCCTCCGTTCATCCCAACATTCCGATCTGCAGGCTATAATGTGATCCCCAAGTATCCAAATTCCATATAAATATTTGTGTTCCTGTGCCATTATCAGTGAAACGGCCAGCTTTCTCACCAATAAGGTACTTATCAAATGGAGAAAAATCCTTAACTATTTTCAAATTGTATTTTGCAGAAGCCTCAGTCTGAATGCTTGTATCCACTTCCATGTACTGCCCAATTTTGTGGTAGCTTACAATAGGAATTTCCAAGTTCTATAGCACAAGATTCAGAGAAGATAATGATGTTTAGACTTTAGAGAAGTGCAATTCGCAACCAAACAAGAAGGTCCATGGTGGGGATTGATATCAGCCTTACATCTTTTCCTTCATTTAGTGACTGCGAAAGAAACGCAATCGATCTTGAATTTCTGGTCTGCGTGAGAACCAAAGCATCCTTTCCAAGCCGCATAGCCCCAGTCTAATAAATAATTCCAAATAGATCGTAAATATACGACCACATCATGTAGAACAATTAACAAATAACACAGGATAGAAAGATCAAATTTCAAGGGCAACAGGTGCCACCATTCTCTATTAATGAGAAAGAAAAGATGCCTGGTATTTCAACAATAACTTTTATTAGATAAAATCAGAATATGTTAGGCAACAAACTTAGTGCATGTTCTCTGGAGCTAAATTTTTCACTAAAAAATTTTCAACAAATCAAACTCATAACTAGACATTCTCCATAAACAATAATTTTTAACATTTCCCTATAACCTCTCTCCGCTTTCACCACACATTTCAAACAATAATCTCACTCCAACTAAAGAAGTTAGCCACAAAGAACAAGCCCTTGACTCATAACCACCAGACATTCTCCATAAACAATAATTTTTCACATTTCCCTACAACCTCTATTCACTTTCACCACACATTTCAAACAATAATCTCACTCAAACTAAAAAGTTAGCTACAAAGAACAAGCCCTTAGGGATTGTTCTTTGTAGCTACTTTTGGACGAAGATTCATTTCTAAAATGTGTGGCAAGGAAGTGGAGACAGAATATAGAGAATAGCGAAAATTAATTTTTTATGAAGAATATGTGGCTGGTACTTGGTACTTGGTGTTGACTTGCTGATCAGCATTTTTTAATAGGAGAAGCTTCAGGGAACAAGCTCCTAGTGTCATATGTTACTCTACTATAAATTGTTTCCATACATTTTTTTCATCAATTCACCAAAACAGAAAAAGTCTTAACAGACTATCTAATGATGAAACATTCCTGACAAACTATCTAATGATGAAACATTCTTTGCAACCTTATGTCAAGGTTTTAGCATGTGCAGCAAGGTCCAAATTAAGATATTTATAATCATTATGATTGATCTAGTTTGACATTTTAGAAACATTTCTCCAAAGCAGAGTTCCTTTGCATTTTGTAATAAAGAAACAATTGCCAATATTTCATTTCAGGGATGGGGGAATTAATATGGGTACTTTAGCTCAAGCGTAATAAGCACGTGCATTGTGCATCTTATATAAAAGGTGAATAATCTGTACATATATTTGAAGTAATAATACCATTTAGAACTTTGTTGGGGTAAATGATAAAAATGTAAAGAAAAGAATAATATTGGGTTGATGGCGACCGACCATTAGAGTAAACTGATAAATTTATGTTAAGTGATAGGAATATATCAAATACTCGAAGAAGAAAGTTGATTTAGGGTCACATTCCATTATTTCCTTTTTTAGATTCTACTTTTTTTAGAGTGACTAACCGAATATGTGCTTATGTATGTTTTAGTATGTGTTTGATTCTCATTCTTTTTATCTCACTATAATTTTACCAACCATTGAAATAATTTTAGTAAAATGTTAAATTCATAAACTATGTAAAGGTGAGAGAGGGGAGGGGAGGGGAGGGATTTGGAAGGTGAAAAGTTGAACAAATTCATAACTCATTAAAATATTAATAATAAAAAATGAAATTAATTAAATGTTAAATAGGGGTATTAATGTAAATTATGAAATAAAGTAACATTGGAAAGGGAAATAAAAAGTTCCCCACTCATTTCCCCTTTCTACACACACACACACACAACGAGATCCAACCCAGAAATCAATAAGGATGAGCAGCCCACTTATAAACAATTTTTGGCATCTAACATATTTTGGACTGAAGTAAGATAAGCGACGAGTAATGTCTGTTTGTTCATAACCACCCTAACATGAGAGTAAGGTTAATGGGTAGAACAAGTATAACAAACAGAAACCAAGGAGAAAAACAAATGGTGTGAAGGCAAGCCGATAAACACCCCAAAATTAGCTGTAATACCATGTGAGAAAAGCACTACGCTTCGTCCTAAAGTCTCTGAATATTTCAGCTTTGATCAAATTCATGCCAATAAACATGGAAATCTATATCCCAGCAAAGCTGCAGTGCATCTTTCCATGTTATTACCACAAAAACGGGTTGTAAGTGATTCTGCCTACCTTCTGAGAAATGATAGTTACTGTCCTTTTCTCATTTTCAAACTTGTTTAAAATTGGTGCACATTGCACCCCTTTTTTTGGGAGGGATAAACATTTCGCCAGGAAGTGTTTGGGCAGCAACACAAACCTTAAAATCGAATCAATTCATTAGATAAATAAAGATACCTTGAACCCAATCCCAAATCTTCCAATGCGATCACGATCATGCACTTCAGGTTGTATGTGCCCAAATGATATCATTCTTGCAACGTCTTGATGGTTCATCCCAAGGCCATCATCTATTATTGACAGCATAGGAATTTCTTTACCAGCATGTTTTGAGTATACCATACCAATACTGATTTCCAGTCTGTAAAATATACAAATGTAAACAGATATTAATATACAGAATTTTTCAGGCTTTTCCAGGAAAAGAGGCACTATAGAAGAAAAGACACTACATACACAGAAAAGAAAACAGGAGGATGTAACAAGAAACTGAGGAAAGGATCTACAGAAGATTTGAGATATGATCCAAAAGCTATGGGTGGAAAGGCTTAGCAAACATGAGATTGATAAGGATCAATAAAGAAGTGAAATTTATGTTTAGCATAGCCAAGAGAAGGAATGAATAAGTACAAATAAGATGAACATTTAAACGTACTTGGTTGCTTTGGCATCTCTTGACAGTACAAATAAGATGAACATTTAAACGTACTTGGTTGCTTTGGCATCGCTTGAATTGTCAACAAACTCAGCAATGGCACCAAATGGCCAGCTTGAATGAGCTTGACCCAGAGTTCTCAGATAACTTGGATGTGCTCTTGCATAATTTATCTCACACGGCCTACCACATCCAACAGAATTTCCTGGTCCACGGCAACGTTTCCCCATCAAATCTGGAGAGTGCTCTGCAGTTGCTTCTGCATATTAGTATTTAGGAGAATGTGCATGCTATATCAGGCAGATTTTGACACAGCAAGCTCACAAATAGGATTTGACTATGCAGTTGGCATGCAACTTCTCTTCGCCCTAAAGCCTAGATGCATAGGCCCACATGCAACATTAGTGTCCGCCCACAAAGCAAAGAAAAATAACAAAAAATAGCTACTTTAAAATTAATACAAACTTAAGACAGCATTGACTTTATCAATGAAGGTTTTTTCTCAGCACATCCTGGGGACCACAAAGTCGATGTATATATGATCAAATAAATCTTTATTTTTAGAAAATTAAAAGCACTTATGTCTAGCAGCTCTTTTGAAAAGTGTTCTTTTAAGAAGAATATATAGTTGAGAAAGAGGAAATAGTTACGTCGACATGTGAAAATTTTTTATTTATTTATTTATTTATTTTTTTTGCAGGGAAAGTGTAGTTAACCAGCATTTTGGAAAAAGTGTCTTCCCAAAGCAAAGCAAAGAAAAGTAAAATAACATAAAATAGCCTATTTGAAATTAACATAAACCTAAAACAGCACTGACGTTATCAATGAAGGTTGTTTCTTAGCGCATCTCTAGGGCCACACAGTCATCTATGATAACATAAATCTTTATCTTTATGAAACTAAGAGCCCTTTTGTCTACCTCTTTGGAAACGTGTTCTTTTAGGAAGAATGTACAGTTGAGAAGTAGGAATAGTTATGTGGATACGTGAAAATTGATTTTTGTTGGGAATGTATGGTTGATAATGAAGTTTGACCAGTTGACCAACATTTTCGCAAAACTAACCAAACGTTAACGTAGATAACATAAAAGGATACTCACTCCAGTGCTTTATCCAAAGGGTTATACCCCAATGTAAAACAAGTGATGACCATGAGGACAAGCGTAACATGACAAACATAGGAAAGGATAAAATCTTACTCAATCCACCATGCCTTTGACTAGTAAAATACACTTTAGGGGCTATCTCCTTGCATAAAACAGCTGCTTTGTCGAGTGTTGAGCCTTCATCTGGAGGAAGTATGTAGAATTCATAGAACTCAAGCTTTGATATAGCAACCTTAAAGAAACAAAAAGATGGGAGATATCACAATGTATCATATACCCTTGACCAAAAAATTTTTGAAGAAATTCAAACAAGAAAAAGAAAATGATGATAAAAATGAATTTAAGCCTCTGTTTGCAAATCCATTCTACTTTTAAATAAAAATTGGTCAAACTAATCACATCTACATATTTCGTAGAATCTACATGTACTGCACGAATCTCCACCATTCAACCCCACTCATTCTCTCACTTATTTCTCATTAAAATGAATTTGTAAACAGGCACTAACTTTTTAGTGACAATCATATCTTGTTTCTTAATAGTGCAAGCTAAAAAATATTTAACTAACTTTTATTATCACCTTAAACACATACCAAGCCGCTCTTGTGGTCAAGATGGGCAGGACAAGTATGCTAACTAACTCAAACCCTACTCCTTAACCACTCCAACCCCCAAAAAGAATAATAAACAAGAATTTTTATTTGTCTTTATTAAACCAAGTTTCATTCCACTGAACTTAATATCAGAAATACTTGATCAATGCCAGAAAAGAAAGGAAAAGAAAAGAAGAAAAGGGGAAAAAACTTAGTTATGCAATTTGAAATTGTAGATGAATACAGCATAATTTTTACCTTCTTTTGCTGCTGTAGATAATTCAAGAAGACTCCCCATTCGTTTTGCTGATAAGAGTCTTCACCAGCCGGGAAAAGGATAAGACGAGGCAATCCACGGAGACATATCATTTTATCTTGCCGAAGAAAAGAAGATATTTCCCAATTTTCAGGTCTGGCAAGTAATCCCAGTAAAATAACAGTTCGCGTCTTAAATTGAAAAAGCACTCAAGGCATGACTGAAAATAATTTTAACTTCAACTACCATATCTGAGAACCACAAGAGAGAAGAAAGAAGTCTCACGGAAAGCTAAGAATAGCAATCTTATGTTCTATTTGCCATTAGGTTTAGAATCATATAAAATGACATATATTGCTCGATTTGTTCCAAATATATTAAATATTAGTTGTACAAGGTAACACTCTAAGGAACCAATAATTTTTTCTCTCTTATCAATGAATCCTTGAATCTGACCTTGGTATTGCATTGAAAAAACTTCTAAAATTTTACACTCAAAACTGAAAGGTTAGCAGGTATCATCTTTGGGATATTTAAGTGTATTAATCTTTTAGACGGTAAGTATAACTGCTGACTTAATTTTCATATTATGTAAACTCTAAAAATTTTTTATCAAATTAAATGCTAGTAAAAAAAAAATTTTTATCTTGTACATGTGGACGTCTTAGTGTATTTATATGGAAGGTCTCTATATCAACCACCCTTCGTTCTATCGTCTACACCCTAGATCTTTCACTGGTCAATACAGCTATGGACTGCAACACTAGGTAGAATTTCTTTTTTCCCCCTCACTCAATGCAAGTGAGTACACGATTAGGAACATGGATCCAACACCAACAAAGATCACCACACAAGTTCAACCACTTGTGTTTACAATAAGTATGCTTACTCCAACTACACTACTGTGGATCATTACCAACCTAGGTCACGAGCCTTCTTAATCAACCATTGACCCACTTTAGTGACCAGTAATTGCAGTGCTCACCCAAAGTTCAAGAAGGCGGAAATATGCCTCGAGGCGTTTTCCCTTGATGAGGCAAGGCGTACGCCTCACGGCTATCGAGGCGTAAGCCTTTTGACAAACCCATATAAATAAGTTCGAACGTTGTAAAACAAATAACTTATTTCAGTAAAAGCAAAATAAATTGATCAACATTCTAGCACGTACATCATCACATGTTATTGTGAACAATCTCATAGTTTGCAACTTGTAACTGTCTAGAATGATGAGTGGATTAAACGTCTCATATGATAAAACGAACATAACATGAGTAGCTGGCAAGAAAAGGGAAACATGCCTCTTGAATATCGATATTTCTAGTCGAAATACGGCAACTTGTTGTAGAAGAAACGATATAAAAACAAGAGGATATATCTATATAATGCGAACTTTCTTGCTTCCAAATTCCAACTTATTGGCTTATTTTTTGAATTGTTAAACAATAAATAAATAAATAAAACAATCAAAATTAGATGCCAATTTAGAGGCTTACGCCTCTTTAGCCTTGAGGCGCAACCATAGAGGTGAACACCTCACCGCCAAAGGCGTAAGCCTCTCAGGAAATTGCCTCAAAGTAGTGCCTCAAGGCACTAGACAACCGCCTCAGGCCGAGGCGGAGTTTTAAAACTATGTGCTCACCAATTGATCTTGTCGGGGGTCTATCAACCAAAAGACCAATAAAGAAAGGCGTAAAATTAAAAATCACTAGGCTAAGATAAACTGTCCTGTGAATGAAGCTTCACTTGGCTACGTAGACAAGCTATGTACAAGTCAAAAGTCATTCAAAATCATTTGAGTTTTATATATGTGCAATTAACTAGCAATCTACCCAGTATTTAACCAAATTTCTTCTAAGAAAGAATTCTTCGACATTCTTCAAATAACACGACGCTCTTCCGATCTCCCGAAGTTGGAAATCAAATTAATTGACAAAATTAGAAGGAATCCAAACAGAGGAATTAGATTGACATTTGAATGCTAAAACAAATTTGATACAGTAGATTTTATTACTTTCACAAAGATACATACGAGCAGATGGGTTTGTTAGAATCATTACTAAAAATATCTATCAATCAAGTATGGCAAGATAAAGAACTTTCAAGCAGTCAAATCAGAATGCAGATCTGGGGAAAGCATAATGTCATTTGAATATTTGCTATGAGAAAAAGTAATTGATGGATGCGAGTCATATAATACAATATGGCTATATATTTTTTAGCATATGTAACTAAATATAACAAGATTTCATTAGTAAACAGTTGGTGGAAGTTATATAATTGTATATGGTCCCATATGCACAAATAGAGAACCAAATACTACCTAAATGCATAAGAGCAGACTCAAGTTCCCCGCATTTAAGTAACAGATAATGCATTCATACAATTGCAGTTCCAGCTCAACCATGTGAAATCCCAGTAATACATGCTAAGGATTTTGCTTATGGTTGAAAAGTTTCCAAATACATTGAAGAATAGAAGGACCAAAAGCAAATTTATTGCCTAGAAAGGTGACATACATTTCACGGGGCAGGTTATGGGCCTTACTGCATACTGTCCGACTAATAATTCTCTGATCCTTAGTCAGGAAAACATGAAATATTTCTGCAAAATTTTGCACTATTAGTTAGAGATAGATAATATCTTTATGTACATATTTAATTTACAACCTTCTACGAGAGATGAGGAAAGATAAAAACAGTGATCAACCAAGAAAATGCTAGACTCTTCTGAAATACAGCATTGAATTTCTTGCCTAGACCATACTCTTTATCTCCTATCTGTTTCATGTCTAACAGCGGCAATTTCATAATGAGAGCATCACAGATAGGCTATTAAATGTAAAAGTTGCAATCCTTCAGTTCTTGAGTTACTCAAACTGCATTTGATCCAGTTGGCTGACGTAGTAGTCTCAGAGAAGATCAGATATCAATGAAATGAATAAGCAACTCAAATTCCTCACTGCATATTTTGGAGAACTTCTACAAATGATAGATGAGAAAATCAGTGACAAAAGATTCCCACACAGTGCCACTATTATATCAATTGCAATTGCCATTAGTGAGACGGTGCCATATTTTGACTGACTATGCTGTCGTTAAACTAAAATAAAGAAAATAAAATGCCACTAGGTAATTAAAAGGAACACGAATAAACAAATAACATAATCAATGTAAATGAGAAAAGAGGAAATATTTACAAAAAAAAAAAAAAGTAAAAAAAAAAAAATCAAACTAGATTTTGTAGGTTTCTCTCTTTGAATTCTGAGATACTCCCAAGCATCTAGCCCTCTAAAATCTGGACTGTCAACCTTTTCTTTTTCGACGCAACTAGCAAACAATTCAGTACAAATAGGAAAATAAGAATATAAAATTATGCAGAACAACTAAGCAAATACTAACAGTTACCTTCATCTAATCCCTCGTTTCTCGAGCTACTGTCTTCCATTGCTAACCCTGTGATAACAATCAATTTAGGCCAAAAAAATGGGTTCACCGGGCAAAGTCTTTCTGGAAAGGAAAGAAGAACCAATAAATGTAGAACTAGGGTCTACCATAAGACCTGATTTTAGGGGGGAAAGAAGAAAAATAGAGAGAGAGGGGGATGGAAAAAAACCAAAAAAACCTATTCTTTTGGAAAGAGTGCAGATAGGTAGCGTGAGTTCAAATCTCACAAAAAGGTTTTTTTCTTTTCACTCAACTCAAAACTAAAAGTTGAAATACAAAAAGAAAAAAACCTAAATTACTTAGGTAATAACCCTTCAAATGAAGCTTCAAAAACACATCTACGTGATTTATGTTCACCGATGCTTCTCAGAAATCAGAATTTCAAGTTAAAGACAGTAGTGCTTATTTGGACTACGGAACCTGATCCAATGAGTTGAAAGAGCTCTCGCCTGCCAGCGGTATATCCCGCCATGGCAAGAAAACCCTTATTCCAATACAAAAACAAAATAAAGACGGAACCAGATACATCAAAACAACCAACAAAATAGGTATCGTCGACCAAGAAAATGAACTAAACTTGTTCTGTATTTTTGTGTAAACCCTCAATATATACATATACAAACGGAAACACACATACGAAAACAATGTTGAACCAAAAAAGAAGAAAAATAAAAGGAAAAACTTTCAACTTTTTAAAATTGATGAAGAGGAGCGAGAGATTAACAGAAGAGGGTCAAGTCAAGTAGAGAGAGAGAGAGAGAGAGAGAGAGAGAGTGAAGAGAGTTGCATAGAGAGATTGCAGCACGAAAGAAGTGTGTTCAGAGGAATTGATAGCTTGGAGGGAATGAAAAAACAGTGAGTTTCCAAATTTGCCCCACCACTTAAGAAAAAACGGTTAGTTCCCATGATCGGTTAATTTGCCTCAACTTATCCTCTGGTTTTGCTTTGCATTGATTTGGATCCCTAACTTTTTGAACTTGCTATTTCCAATTTAAAATCACCTTATTCTTCGCATTAGGGTCTTATGATACGGGTAATGTTCACTCACTCACAGTATGTAGAGTTACACAACTCACTTTTAACGTGTCACACAGATAATCGACACACATGGTGATCATATATATGTCACGTCCAGCTATGTCACCGCCACGTCACAAATGTGTAGTGTAACCCCGCCTACAGTGATGAGTGAACAAAATTACATTTGTTTTAACATTGTCACTACAGCTATCACTCTCTAACACACAATTTTCTTCATTTCCCCACATATTCAAGCATGAAGACACTATTCTAAGTTCCAATATTGGCTACTTTATAACCTCCCACGAGAAATTGTAAATTAGTCTCATCACTATCTATCGATTGTATGATTTAGCACAAGCAGAATTGTAGCCTTTACAATTCTTTTTTTTTTTTTTTTATGTTTCCCTTTATTCACCTATTAAAGCTTTTCCACATAACATGATATATTGGAGTTAACTTCCCATTTATTTTAGTTGTTTTGATGATAAGAGCCAAAATGATGCTACTAAAAAGAATAATTATTAAAACTATAAACGGATCAATTTATGGCAATGGAAACATAAAAAATTTTATAGGCAAGACCAAGATGGAAGATTCAAGTGAGAATTATGCACGTAGAAGGTTTGATAGACTGAAGTGGCGAACTCGAGAAGTTTCAAGCCAAATTGGACGAGAACAGCACAACTTGAGAAATTTTGGAGCACAAACGATTGATAAAAATAATTTATATGAGACTACAATATGTCATCAAAAAGCTTATCAAGTTAGGAGCTCAAAGTATATTACAAGTCTCAATTCTGAGTGGCTGTTTGATTCTCATTATTGATATTGGTTTATAATAAGGTGAAGTGAGTAGTGTAGATTTAATAACAGTTTGAACTTTGTAGTTATAAATCAGCAATTATCAAATCAGTAGTAAGTGAAATTATAAAGATAATTAATAAAGAAAATCAAACAAGCTTGTTTCCTATCAAATGTTATGTGCGTTAGAGCATATGTAAATGCGATTTGGCTGTAAAACCTTACCTATAGAGTCTTATCTCTTATTAAGGAGCCTTATGGCTTACGTGGCGGAAATCTAACAAAAGTGGTCCTACCAATAGGGCGGCCGCTTTCATTAGATTTCCGCCACGTAACCATCTATCTCCTTAATATGAGTCTTATCTATCTCCTTTACAAAATTTTATGTAAATGGGGGAAAGGAGAAAAAGAAAATATAATCTCACTTCAAATGAGTGTAATGTCAATTTTTATTTGCAGTAATATCATCAATTTTGTGACTTAAAAGGAAGTTAGATTCTGTTTTAAACTGAACTCTTGCACAAACAAATATTTACTCATAAGTAGTTTTCTCTTTTTAAATTTAGAATACGTAATTAAACAGGCCAATATTGATATTCAAGAAATCAAGACTTGTCATGATTTATGGCACTGGAAACTATAGAGACTGGTAAGATTGGGAATAAAGTTACGCAAATAAATTGTATCGCCCTTCATTTTTTAAATTAAGATCCCGTTTAGTTAGATTTATAAAGTTAATTTATAAAGGAAATTTATAAAGAGTGAAAATGAGTGGCGGAAATTTACTTAATGTTTAAAATGTGTGGTGATTGTTGAGCAGTTGTCAAATCAATAGTATGTGAATTTATAATTGAAAAAAAATAAACTAAATCAAACATGCAGTAATATTATAACAATTTGTCATATTCAAAAAATTCAAAGAAGAATTAAATGCAATGATTTCACTATACTTGGTAAAGATTTAAAAATAAGTTGTTTATAAATATATTTAAAATTTAAACTTTATACAAGTGGCGTAATATAATAGTGCTATGTGAAGTTAATAATTAAAATGATGTAAAAACTTACATCACATCAAAAAATTGGCTTAATAGTGTGTTGTTGTGTGTCTAAAATTTGAAATTTAAATTGGTTGATAAATCGAAGCAAATTTGAAATCCCAACCAAACAAAGTGATTGATTGATACTAATCTACCAGTAAATATATGATAATAAATTATATGAGTTATAAGTTATTTAATTTTGTAATTTGAAATAATAGAACATTATTATTTTATATTTGAAGAATGCCTTTTTTTTTTATTTTTCGTTTTTTAACATTACAAAGATATTGTAAAGATGAAGAATCGAGCCGTTAATTAAGAATATGACAATTGAACTTAAATGCTATCAAACTATATATGGGTTTTGGCTGGAATGCCTTTCAGTCTTTAGTTTTTTTATTTTATTTTCATTTAGTGGAATGAAAATATCTTTTAATATATTTTACTATTTAGATAAATCAACAAAATACGAAATTCCTCTATCATAAATTGATTAGGGCAATAATCGGTGTTATGTGTAAAGATGATGAGTCCTTCTAATAAGAAAGAGAGAGTGACCCTGCTATGTGACAACATGACATGGGGTTGGGGGATCATGTTGCCGTATGACAGGGTCACCTTCCCTCCTTTCTTAGAAAATTTACGAGTGCTAAAAATTTTAGAGTAATGTTATTTAATACTATTAGTGTTTAGTACGGTATCAAGGTTACATTGAATGATAAGTTAAATCAATTGAGTCTTTTATTTATTTATTTAATTTTACTTATCATTCAATATCACATTAATTATCATATCGACTAATGTTAAGTATTATTAATGCTATATAGTATTATTTAAAATTTTAAATTACAACCTAGGAGTGATAGAGTACTGTGTACTTATCTTGCCATGACATGCTGACCTCACACAATTTTTCTGCAGAAGATTCTGCTTTAGTTTGCACGATTTTCAACTCAATTTTTTATGTCCATTTTTTTATATGATGATTGTTACTATTCATTATGCTTCGTTCCTGCCTTTTTAACATTTGATTTGAGGTATTTTTGTTTAAAATAAATGAGAAAAAGGTGAAAAAATGGTTATATAGAAGTGTAAAAAATTATTGTTGAATGAAACTTGGCAACTATATTGTCTAATATGTTGAAAAGTTTTGTAATTGAAAAAATAAATTGGATGGAACAAGATTTCCTATAACTACTAATATAAGAATTCAAATTTAAGTTTTCACAAAGTCTTCCATTAGTTGGAAGTGGTCAACTTTCATATCAAAATGGCTGGCTTTCCAAAGAGGATTAGTGCATTTGATGGGAAAATCTGTATAAGATTTTGCACAACAATCTCAAGTTAAGATTTTGGTGATTGATTGGTAAGGTAAGATGGGAAAGTGAGTATTGAGCTGAAGATATGGAAAATATAGGACTTGAACCTTAAACTATCTAGTAGAAGAATCACTTGTTTTTGTCAAAGTTGCCGAATGATGTCAAATTTAATCACGATATATTTTTCTAGGTAAGAAGATCTAATGAACTTATGATAGAGACTTAATTCTGAAAATAATTGAATCTTTGCTCGTTTGCTGATCAACTCAATATTGAAATATCCGCTTGCAGATTGGAAGATTTCTTGATGCGGTTTCCACATTTATGGCGGGAGAATAGCCGGATTTAGAATTGAACAAGCTACACTCGTGCCGAACAATCCAATTATGGTGATTGGCTTTTCATATTTTATTGGAAAAACTTGCACCTTGACCATTGGAACTGATAGTGTAATATTAATGATTTGAAAACCAGAGCAATCACTTTTAGAAAAAAGAAAGAAAAAAAAGCCAGAGCAACTAGAAATACGATCAGAGTTCTCTAAAGATGTTGAACTCGTGTCGTGGTAATCAATTGCAAAGAGGGTTTTGATGGAGGATTTTAAATAACATGCCTCTGAGCTCTTTGTTTTCGTTTTCATCCAAAAATTTAATGGATTGCATAAGTACTGTCTAATTCTTCTTGTATCGTCTCTAGTCATTTCATTTATATTTTCAACTTATATATACAAAAAATAAAACCTAATAATATCTCCACCTACTATCTCATTCTTACTCCAATAAATACTATCAGTATTTCGCCATTTTGCTGATGAGGACGTCCGGACGTGGGTCATACGTTCATACAGGTCTGACAAATTGAAACGCACAAATAATTAAGGTGACAATTATTATTTTTTAATTAGTTCATTTAAAATGTAGAACCAAGTGGCACCATAATTTGCCATCCACTAATTCTAGGAAATGCTCATTTCCTCTCGTACGTCGAAGAGTCATGCTATGGTGCTACTTTCCATTATCACCTTACTCATTAGGAGACTTGGTCTATGAAAATTTTGAATTTCAAAATAAAGGTGAGACAAAAAAGACATCCACCTCAATGAAAGTGGGGGTAGACGACACATAAACCCTCATTATTGACCTTGAAGTATAATAAGAAATTATAATAAGGTGAAATGAGCGGTATATCTTTAATAAAAGTTTGAAATATGTGGTTATAAATGAGTCGTTGTCAATTTAGTGGTAGGTGAAATTATAATGTGGATTGATAAAGGAGAATCAAACACACTAAGCAAAGGAGAACTATCATCCTCTATTCCGAATCTCTTTTGGAGGCAAAAACTCCTTATAAGTTGTAACGTACTTGTTTGCTTTTCATTATTTCAAATAAATTATAATGAGAAATTATAATGAGGTGAAATGAGTTGTGAAAATTAAATGGAAGTTTGAAATATATAGTGATAATTGAATAATTGTAAAATTATGATTAATCAATTGTAGGTAAAATTCTAATGTAAAAGTATAATGGGAATCAAAGTGGTGCCCCATGTTGGCCACTTACTAAAATCCATTTATGTTCTTGTCAAAATGCATTAATGACAGGTCCATTTCTAGTGTAATAGATCGAGCTCCGAATTTAGAACTTAATATGTTTTATTAGCTGGATTGTTAATCACACACATGATCACTAAAATTTTGAATTATTTTGCTATCAACTCCTCAAATATTTTTATTATGGTAATAGTAACTCAATATGAGATAGATTTTGGACTAAAATTTCTCGTTTCAACGTGTTTAATCTCAATCTTCCTGACTCCCAATTTTTGTTGACTTAAACTATCTCACGAGTTTTAGAAGAAAGAACCATAAAAATGGCTCATTGCTGATGTCTCTCCCCTGGAGATTCATATTTACCCTAACATAAATTTAACGACAACCTTGTTCAACAAATTATCTCTGACAAAAATTAAAAAAGACCATATATTGCAATTACAATTTGTCAATTTTATACCTGCCACAATATATAAATTTATACTAGCTAAAATATATTTTTCATAGTGGTTCGAAGTGTGCGTGGTATTTACAATTCAAATTGCACTGTAGTGGTTTGATACCAAATGTTTTAGTTGGATATACCTATTTTTTCCGTTAATAATCTAAGCAATTGTACTCATGTTTAAAGTTGAATAAATAAATAAATAGCATTTAAAGAGATGGTTATTTCAATCATCATTCTATCAAGGATGGTGGGAAGCTTCTTCCCCGACATAGAGTGGAATAAATTCAAAAGTATTTATAAGAATTCATAAGTTTTACTACTATATCATTATTATTATAAGCATATAATTAAGAGAATAAATGGCCACCCTTTGAATAGTATGGCATTAAGAAATGTGCAATATTTATCATCTTATACGTAACATGAGTGGAATATATATTATCGGTTTATTACACTTAAAATTATCAAAATTGGACCATCCTAATTGGAACATTAATGTTTCACACATCAAACTCATCCAGTCATGCATTTATAAATACTATGAGAGTTACACTCTTGCATGTCAATAATTTGGGGGGGGGGGGGATCTAACAATCAAATAAGCGACTGGTCCAAAGTCGAAACAAGAATATGCCTATGATTAATACAACTTTGACCAGAGTTTTTATTAAACGATTTGACTAGTTTCTCCTTTTATTTTTCTCCTTCCTTCTTGCAACAGAGATATTAATCATACTTAAAAAATATGCTTGTTCCATCCTACAAAAATAAAGTTAATTACTTTCGCAAGGATTAAAAAAATTCCAATTAATGTTATTAAAAAGGTAAAGTTTAGAATAATTTTCCTACTATAACATTTAGTTTATTAATTAGCAATATTTCACTTTAATCGTTTTATATTGTTGAGAATATAATGCACATTCAATAAGAGGATATATGAAAACTAATATTTCAATCAATCTAAATGTAATGTGATTTATTTTTATGGGACGACTGAAAATGAAATACAAATGTATTTTTGTTGGATGTAGGGAGTATTTTTTTTCCCCTGACATCATGCAATGTTACACGATCAATATATTATTGTTATAATTATCTCAAGCACATGCTTAAGGATCCATGTTATACTCCTCCATCCTACAAATGAAATTTCAGTATTCTAGTATCATTCTCCATTGTGTTGACAAAATCAACTGTCATGTGGATTCATGAGATTAATTTATTATTATTTTTTGTAAGTATTACAAATCTACATTGTAGCACTTGAGCATACATGTTCTTGATTTCAATACTCTTGAAGTACGAAGAGAGTTTTTTTTTCCAATCTCACATATATTATATACTACATCCGTCTAAAAAAGATGGTCATATTTCTTTTTTCACATAGATTAAGAACAATTCATTTAATGATATTAAAAAAGTAAATTTTAAAATCATTTTCCTATTACATACCATTTTCATTTATTAGTTATTTTACTTTAACAATTCTATTTGTTTGATAGCCATGCATATTAATAGGGATATATAAGAGAATTAATATTTCAACTACTTTTTTAAAAGGAAAACTGGGCCATATTTTGGAACTAAGGAAAAAGGAAAATTGAACTATTTTTTTAGAACGGAGGTATTATATATTTGTTTTCCTTTTTTAAAATGTTTAAAATATATAATTTTGTTTATTTATTGAGAAGCTTAACTTACTTTACTCTATTAATGTACACATATTTATTTTATATACTTAGTTATAACTATTAATTTATTATTATACTTAATTGTAACGATTAATTTTAAATTGTATTTATTAAGGGTAAACTTCAAAGAGATTTTATATTTTTCAAAATAAAAAGAAAAGATAATTTATATATATTTTTAGTCGTCGTAAAAATTCAAATGAACGTGTATAAATAGGACAAAAGCAGTAATTTTATATTTCTCGACCATGGAAAATTGTCCTAAGAACAAAGGTACTCCCTTCCTTATTTTTGGTTGTCCTAAGAGTAAATAATTCCTTCCCAACTTCTTTTAAGGTGGGCGTAAAAATGATATAAGACGGTAAAACCATATTTTTGATAAACGACACGTGATTATGGATTTTTATATAGTGTGTCTCAATACACGTTATATGATCATATGACACTATGTAGTGTTAGAAGACGAAGAAGCAAATTTGACAATTTCCAGCAGAATCCACCAGACGAGGACCAATTTAGTCATTAAAATAAAGTATAAGGGTAGAATGGGGGAAAAATAAGATGGGGGCCTACCTTAGCATATTCATATGCAGTCAATTGACAGCCTGTACATAGCTGTACTGCAGTTCCGCCGCAGGCGTAGGTTAGCAAAATTAATGCCTTCGCGGTTCCCCTCCATTTTTTAATACAATTCAAAATTCCCTTCCAGAAGGAGGAAAATATTTTGTATTTTATTTGTTAACTAATAATTTTTATTTTTCGTTGTCAAAAAAGATTTTTTTTTTTAATTTTAGCTAATTATCAACTATAAGCTATGCTTTTCTCTCATAGACCCAACAAAATATTAAATGATTGTCTTCCCATCTTTACTTTTTCCTTCTCCTCATCTTCTTCTATTTCAACTTCTTTCTTTTTGTAATTTAACTTTGTGATCGATATTCACATTATTATGCGATGTACTAATAATGTTAGTAAACTAGTAGTGCTAAAATATCAATATATAACACTAATAATAAATAGAATTAAATGTGTTTATTTAATTAATATGTTTACATTAGAACAGTATTCCATTTAATAAATTTGTTATTAATTTTCTTCATAAGAAAAGTCATTATGATTGTTTTCTTCATAAATAATCTTTTCTTTCTTTTATTTTTTTGTTTTTGCTTTTTTATTATTTGACCTTTGAAGCAAGAAGTGCGCACAATAGCAAGCGGCCCGGTGGGCATCATCGCCCCATTTTATCCATTCTCCTGTCACGTATTCCCGTGGGCACTTCTCTCTCTCTCTCTCTCTCTCTCTCTCTCTCTCTCTCTCTCTCTCTCTCCGTGTTTGTCTATCCTTACACCGGTGTCATCCTGGCGCGCGTTAGTTTCCACTGCTCTATCTTGCGCCCTTCGTTCCCATAATTAAAAGCGAAAATTTCACTTTTCAGAACACGGAGAGAAAAACCTTAATGGACCCGTGTCCTTTGTGCGGCTTACCATAGGGGAATATGGCGCTCAAGATTCCGGTGGCGGCGAAGCCTACACGCGCTGTCGTCCACCCGTCTGCCTCGCCGTGTTACTGCAAAATCAAGTTGAATAACTTCCCAGTCAAAGTGTTGGCGGTGCCGTACATTTCGCCGGAAAACGCCCAGTTCCCGGAGAGGAGACAACAGACACTTGCCGCCAGCTTTTACCTCAGCAAGTCCGACATCGAGCGCCTGACGGGGAAACCTTCGCTCTTAGCCACATCGAAGAAGGCCCACCTCAAAATCTCAGTGTACACCGGCCGCGGTGGCGCCACGTGCGTTTTCAATTCCGGACGTCTCCTGGGGAAAATCTCTTTGCCTTTAGACGTCGCGGAAGTGGAGAACCAAGCCTTGCTATTCCAAAATGGTTGGGTTCATGTAGGGAAAGAATCCAAAAATCCTGCTCAATTTCACCTGAACGTGATGTCGGAGCCTGACCCGCGCTTCGTTTTTCAGTTCGACGGCGATCCGGAATGCAGCCCACAGATTTTCCAAATTCAAGGAAACATTCGCCAGCCAGTGTTTACCTGCAAATTCAGTTTTCGTATCCCCGGCGACCGCCATAAAAGAACCAGGTAAAACTTTTGCGGGTGCCAAGTTATCTGGTAGAAAAGATTTGTTGTAGGGATGTCGGAATCTGTGCTTGCTGAAAATTGCATGAATGGAAATCTAGTAAAGTGCTTCTGCGGTTCATAATTAGAAAATAAAAAGATTCACGACTTTTCTCCTCGCGATCCCTTCGCATTTTCTGGATTTATTGTTTCAATATTCTAACACAATCACGTATCAGTAAAGCCCATTCTTCTTTGCTTTGTTTAGTTGGGATGGCGAATTCAAAACCTGAGATAGAGTTTACAATTTTCCAGAATTCATTTGGTACTTTTATATTTTTGCGTTTGGGGGGGGGGTGGATTTGTTCATCAAGTATTGAATTCTGTTTTTCACAGTTCGTTATCATCAGAGCAAAGGAGCTGGTTGAGTTCTTTTGCAAGTGAAAAAGATAGGGCAGGAAAAGAGAGAAAAGGATGGTCCATAACAATCCATGACCTTTCAGGATCACCAGTTGCAGCTGCATCAATGGCCACACCCTTTGTGGCATCACCCGGTTCAGACCGGGTAAGCCGGTCCAATCCTGGTTCATGGCTCATTCTCCGTCCAGGTGACGGCACCTGGAAACCCTGAGGCCGCCTCGAGGCCTGGCGCGAACGTGGCCCAATTGACAGCCTCGGCTATAGATTTGAACTGATTCTCGACTCTGCCACAGCCAATGCTGGCATTGTCTTGGCGGAGTCGACCCTCAGCTGCAGCAAAGGTGGAAAGTTCATCATCGACATGAACAATGGCATTACGACAACGGATTCTGCTCTGGTCCACTGGCGCGGTAGCAGCCCCACCTTGCCGGGGTGCAGCCCCAGTAGCAGTGGGGACTTTGGGCAAGGAGATCGGAAGTGCTCCATGTACAAAGGATTTGTGATGAGTGCCACAGTGGGAGGCGAGGGAAGTGGTGGTGGCAGTCGACCGACGGTGGAAATAAGCGTGCAACACGTGAATTGCACGGAGGATGCAGCAGCATTCGTGGCTCTATCGGCCGCCATCGACCTTAGTATGGATGCTTGCCGGCTTTTTTCGCGCAAGCTTCGAAGGGAATTGTGCGCTGAATCCTAAAGATTTTTAAGACTTGTTGAAACGTTTTTTCAGGTTTCAACATTGGTCATGGTTTTAGAGCAGGCCGTACTACTAACCACCATTACACCTGTGTTTTTGAGTAGGTGTGGTACCTTCTTTAGTGAAATGGGATTTTTAGTTTATTATTTATGAAGTCTTGATGATGACTTATATAAAGTGACTGTAGTTTTTTAATTTCTTTAATAAAGAGTTTGGATGCTTAGCTTTATAATAATCTCTGTTTCTGTGCGTTTGGAAAAGTTTAACTGTAGCTGTTGGGTTGATCTTTTATGGGATGTGGGCTGTAGTTTGTTTTGGTTCCCATGTTCACAGAATCACAGGATAAGTAGTAGCAAACAATGCGATATATTAGCGAAAAATAATAGAAATATGTTTATTATTATCCCATAAAATTAGAAGTTTTCTTTCTTTTTCCATTTTCTTTGACAAAATGAAAGTCATTTGAAATAGAAAAATGCTATTCATCTCACTGATTAAAGAAGGTACTTCTATTTTAACTGAATAATTGGCTGTACATGTCATGGTTTATGATGGGGATCCTAAATAATGAAATATATATATTTAAGCATATTTGTTATGCGAACAATTCACTTAGATTACAATTTTTTATTATTATGCAAAATTGAGAACTGAAACAAATAATGAAAAAATCAAGATGCAATTACCATTATATATATAGCTAATCTCCGTGACGGACAATTGTAGATGTCAAAGGAAAAATATTAACAAAGAAACTTAATCATGCAATGCAAGTGTAACAGGAGATCTAGTCATCATCATGACATGAAGGCCTTTTCAAGGAAAAAAAAATAAAAAAAAAATCATGACATGAAGGCCTTTTCAAGGAAAAAAAAATAAAAAAAAAAAAAATCATGACATGAAGGCACAAATCCGATTCTAAATGCTGACGATAAGAAATTTAAAAATCATCATCATCATCCTCATCGTTATTGTCGAGGACAAGTCATGAGCAAAGGTAATTGGTCGGTGTTGGAACGCTATTTAAACAAACTCTACTTGTTGCACCAGGAAAGTTATATTTGTCTCAGATGTTGTAAGTTTTTTAATTTTTGCAGATTCTAAAAGTCAACAATTTTTAAATTTGTTTGAAACCTAATAAAGGAACTATAACAACATTCACATTAGTAGTGTTAAATTTAACTATCTATATAAGTAAAAAATAGAGTTTTTAGTAATTATTAAAAGGACATCTAAGTGAGTTAAATTTAACTATTAATTTGTGCGACATTGGTGATTCTAACTAATAGTCTTAAATTTAATTATCAATTCAATAGTCAAATGGTTAGTCAATTTCAATTTATTTAAAATAAAAAGAAAAAAGAAAAAATAATACCACATAAAATATTAAGTTTATTGTCAACTTTAATAACAAAACTAACAACTTGTTAAATTAAATGTTTTTAGTAATTGCTTTAACAACACTAATATAAGTTGTTTTTTGAATTGTTAACTAATAACTTCATTAATAATATACTTTAGCACTACCAAGGTGGATGCTTAACTCGACAGCCCTAATTAATATTATCAAACCACCATTGTAAAATAAAAACTAAATTTATAAATTCTGCAAAGAAGTTAAATAATTAAATAAAGTTTAAATAATTTTTCGGTCTATCAAACCTAAAAACTAATAAGTAACTTAAAAAAGTAAAATCCTACACCATACGAGGAATTGAAAAAAGATCGGAAGAATTGCAAAAAAAAAAAAAAAAACCCATGCTCTGAAATTGGTAGGGGACTTTTCACATTGTGTGTTCCATCATTCCAGTTGATCCATCCAAATGCATATTCACCATTCTGCATATTTCTCAAGGTACCCTGGTCCACTATTTGTACTGTAATGGTGAACTTCATCTTATCTCCAACTTTTTCAAAGAACAGGATCCTTGGCCACACCCTGACATAGAATCCTGGTGGTGGTCTAACACTGGCAAAGTACACACTCCCACGGCCCCAACATTAGTCACAGTTCTCTCGATCATCACGGGGCCGTTCAGCCTATGAATGGCGACAGATGGATAGTTTAAGTTTAGTGGATCCAGTGCATTTTCTAGACACGTAGATGAATTATTCACTTGCCCAGTGCCGCATGCAAGAGGAAGTAATCGGTATATGCTGCATTATAAACTTAGTCCGGGATCAGCTAATTTTGTGGGCCGGAGATGGCCTGAGCTAGCTTGGAAAGGGGTAGCCAAATTGCCCCATGAATCAGTTATTAATTCTTCCTCGTTGTTAACAAGTCCAGCTAGGAAAAAATGTTCAGTATAAACAAATAGATGCAACATAATAATAGCAATATTATCAAGGGTTTTTAAGAGATAAAAAATAATATAAACCCAACTTTCAAATCATCAGGTGGCTTCAACCAAAAAAAAAAAACATGATGCATGAATATTTACCTGTAGTCATTATAGCTGATCTTAATGCAGCACTGCTCTAGGCAGGGTGAATGGCCTTAAGTAGTGCTAATGTTGCACTAACATGTGGACATGCCATGGAAGTTCCTGAATCAAAATTATAGTCTACTACCCTGTTATCAAAGTTATATTTTGCTGGTGATGGTGCTCCACTCCACGCAGCTAATATATTCACTCTCGGGGCAGAAATGTCAGGCTATCACATAAAACCATCAAATTTTAGCAATCTTATTTTAAAGTGACAAAAATTTTAATGGTGGATATCATGGGGTGGATAACTTGTTACCTTGAGAATTTGGGGTGTAATTATGTTGGGGCCTCGACTGGAGAAGGCAGCCACATATGGAGTTGGCTTGATGTGTAAGATTGTTTTGGCTGGAAATATTTGAGCCACTGGGTTTCTTGTGGAATGTATGTATTGCGTGATTGAGAGAGCATCTTGATAAGTGACATAAATTGTGAGGAGAAAATGAGAATCATATTGTAAATCATTTCCCAGTTATAATTATTTCCCAAAATGAGACCGGCTCCTCCAGCCCTTTTTCAACTCTCGATCCCACTCCTCTCAAGAAAAAGACAATCTTTCCCTTAGCCTTGTTTGGATTAAGAGAACCTGGTAAATATTGCCTAGTGCAACCAAAGACCAAAAGATATTTGAAATCAAGTAAATAAGTCGCACAATAATTAGAAAAAAACTTAAAAAATAAAACAAAAGAATTTGAACTAATTTTTATACAAATTTGCAGTTAACGTTAGAGTTATGCTCTCCCAAATATAAAAAATTAAAAAGTAATAACATTGTAACATTTACCAGGTGTAAGATTTACATTTGAAAATACTTTTGACATTTACCTTTGACAAACCTTCTTTGCCCACCATCTTCTAATGGTCTAGATTTAATTTCAAACCCATTAAAATTTTAGCAATCACATTAAATTATATATGTACTCCTTATAAATAGACCAACTCAATGCTATTCTTGAATTATTTCCCTAACCAATTAAATTTAATTGTCTACATATAATACATGATATTATGAATGTAACTAAAATAGTTTAGAATATATTTGCCATTGTCAATTGTAATCAAAAGACATTTGATTGCAATAATTAAAAAAAAGTAAAAGGATTTAAATATATAGTTTAATTATGAATGCCTACGCACATCTAAGATCATAACAATTAATTATCTAATTTAAGTACCTAAAGTAGTTTATAATATATTTACCATTGTTAATTGTAATCAAAAGACATCTTATTACAATAAAGTGATTAAAGTAATTTAAATATAGGGCGATTCCACTAACCAATAAATATGACCTATGGATTTGACAAAGAATTATATCTCATAGATTCAAATAATCTTACGGTGTGTATTAATCCCACCGATTAACTATAAATCTTATATTAAGATAATCTTCATTTCTATATTTATCTCAATGAAACTAATTATAATCTCCTCTCCAAACGCTTGTAGATATATCAAAATAGAAAAATAAAATTATATTTCTCCAAAATTAGTGATTGTTAAATCAAAATATTGTAGGCGAAAAGTAAAAAGAATGGTTTATATTGAAGGCTTGAAAAAAATCAATTTTCCAGAAAAGCTCCATGAAACATGGTAAAAAAGGAAAAAAAAGAGAAAAATTAATGCTTCTATGAATTACTAAATTGAACATTTTTAAAATCTCCACTTTTAATTTTATTTAAGGACCCAAGAAGAAGAATAAGAAGAAGTAAAGGTTGATTTTCTTTTACTATAAAAATTTGCTTGAAGTTTGTTGAAAAAATTGCTGACTTGTAGGAATAGAGAAACGTAATTTTAATTCGAACCAAGTGGAGATTTTGAAAGTTTGGTCAGGGATACATTGAACTTTTTTTTTTTTAAATTGTGGAATGTACTTTAATTTTAATTTTGATTTCCAGGTATTTAATATGGAGAAATGCATTTTCAAAAATATTTTTTTTTAATTTTGATTCGTTTGATGGTTGAGAGTTATAATTGGTTTAATTGAGATAATTATAGAAATAATTTTTTTAATATAAAAAGATAAAGATTATCTTAGTATAGGAACTTTTAGTTATCTTAATATAAGTGGTGCACCTCTTGAAGCCGTGCCACTAGCTATTCCCATGAGAGATGCATTGTGAACTGTCCGGCCTCCCACAGTTGACATTGTGTGCGTTCCATGTCCATCCGATCTCGAGGGGACAAGTAATCCAGTGTCCTATCAAGAGGACCATTATACCTTTCAAATCCTTTAATGTAGTATCTAGCCCTGATTATCTTTTTGCAAAAAAGACTCCGAAAAATTCAAGGGAAGAAAAATGTAAACAGGAACATCCTAGCGAATTCCTCGTGTGTGCAGACGCATACATATATCATCCTTTAATTGCTTCGCAGATGAAACATTGCATTTGTTAATAAATTAAATTAATTAATTAATAATTAATTAACATCATTCGGTTTAAGGCCACTAGTTTAATTAATTATGGTCCTAATTTAGTCACTAATTTAATTATTTAAAAGTATAATGTACACGCCCATCCACATGTCAGTATCTAGTTTAATTATTTAATTATGGTTTTTTCCCCGCAGAGATCGATTTCTGGGGTTGGATTTGGCACGTGGTTAACGACTTCAATTTGTTTACACTTTTTTTTTTTAAATTCTTGTGATTAGTGTCAAAATTTGTATCTTTGATATATCATTTATAAGGCACTATATGTTCATTTGATAGTAATCTAACCATTTTGTTGAGACAAATCGATTTTCATGCTACAAATTTATTTTGTACGAATACATAGTCTAAAATGTAATTAATTGAAGTGTGTATTCATATGCATATTGGCAATTATTGTTACATGAAAAAATGGTACTTGTTGATGCATTTTTATGTTGCAAGTGTCGAAAGTTCATGGCGCAAGTCGATCAAGATAAGTCCGGATGTTCAATAATTGTGTAAACTGTGGGCAAGTGTCAAAGAAATCGTGATAACCGGAGTTCTAGATGTCCAATGAAGATGATTCAAGTGGGACTGGAAAGATAACTTAAATATACAAAAAACATCCCATATGACCAGATTCAAATTTGGTTCACAAAGTAGTCAAAAGTCATCATCAAGTTCCAAGCTGTGTTCTTATCAAGATAAGATGTTGACTAGTGGGCATCCTTCACTATTTTGATTATATCTGGAGTTATAGATATTGGATTGGTGTGATTTAAGTTGGAGAATGAAACCAAGTGATCTATATACAATCTTTATCTTTATCACTTTCCCATATTCAGAGCGTAGGTCGACCAAAAGACAGCCAAGAGGAGAAAACCAAAACAGTTTGACAGTCAAACTTTCAGTCTGTACAGCTGTTCGTTTTTCATGGATATGTCGAGCTGTAGTTATCCAAATCTTGTGATTCTTGCTCCATTCAAAATCCAATTTGAAGATCTAAATATCATATTTTATCATACAATTCTGAATCTGGACCAAAGAGCCTCAAAAACGATCTGCCTACAATTTGAAAGTTGATGCATTCACCTGATGGCTGCTGGACAAGTGGGCAGCGCTGACTATTTTGGACATATCTCTGCCTACAAAATCCCAATTAGCCTGAAATATTTTCCAGCACATCTCCAACTCATTAATACAGAACTTTTATTTTGGTGACAAGTCCAAATTCAATGAATTTAATCAATAAAACGTAGCTCCAACTTGCATCAAATTTGCTGGAGCCAGCCTGGCATGAGGAAAGTTTCAAGAAGAAAGTTGTCCGATATTCTCTATATAAAGAGCATTCTTGTGTTCATTCAACAAAAGAAGTTTTTGGGAGAGAAAAGTACATAGGAAGTGGAGGAGGCCGAAAGGCCGACTTTGGTACGAGCAAACGCTAGATGTGAAAGATAACTTCTCCTATTCGGTTTTTTTTTTAATTCCTATCTCATGTATCTTTAATTTTTATTGTTACCTAGGTGAATGATGAAACCATGTTAGTTATATAACTCTCTATTTTGTTATTGATTCCAAATATTATGTACTTTAAGCGTCCATGAATCCGGTTTCATTAATGATAAATTATGCTTTCATCTCTAATATCAAGTATCATTGATTGTTAGAAAATTTATCCATGCTTGGTTTTGATAGTTCAACACGTGATTTTATTTGACTACTTGTGATTCATTAAGTTGTTTACATATAGCTCTTAGAAAATTACATACTTGAAGCGAAAGTGGATCTACATTAGATTAGTTATATTTTGAGCTTAACGATAAATTACTTGTAGTGATAAAAGATTGACTTCTTATTATTACTCAAATATTGGAATCAATACAAGATATAAATTATTTACTATACATTGGTGGCATATGCAATCTTGGTAATGTTTATCCTTTGGATTGTTCCTTAAACGTTCTTGTTTTTACTAGTTTATATTTTATTTATTAAATCTTGAAAATCATTTGGAACTAAGTTAGAGTTAAATCTAATTCAAATTCATTGAGTTGTTCTATATTTATAGCAATCCTCGTGGGATAGATCTCGTTATTCACGTTTCTATATTTCAATCAATTCGTGCGCTTGCGAGTATTTAAAATTGACACAACATCTTGTTTTCATTTTAGCCCTTAATCTTGAGTTTATATTTAATTTGGTCCTCACATTTCAATCTATCATGTGAAAGGGAAGTATAAAGAAAATTTGAGATATCTGCTTTACTTATTCAATCCTAACATTATCAATTGAAGGGAAAGTAATTAACTCACCTGTTACAATTAGACGAGTTGAATGAGCATTTTCATATTGGCAAATTCTCTTCCACCTTGATGGAACCGGTTCCATCCCTTCATCACTAAAGCTCTTAGATTCCGGCCACACACCTAATGATAGTTAACATTAAGCAAAATTAGTTATATTTGACACTCGTAACAATGTTGACAACAATGTCGTATTAAGGTAATAATGATTATCATACCACTGTCGATGAGGCCGACAATAATATCTTTCCTATATTTGGATTTCATTAACAAATCTTCCATTCTGGAAGAAAAAGTGTTCCCACGCCGATTATCTTCTAAACCTATAAATTCCCAAGACCTCGTAGTTAGGAGGGTGTACTTTTTAGGGTTCTTGGGATAGACAGACATCACTTCCTCCATCTCTGTCGATCGGACAAACAAATATAGAGTTAGGAATAAGAAAAGAAAGAAATCTAAATATGAGAGTGGAGTTACCGATCCTTATGGAATGGAATAGTTTTGAGGCTTGTTCCGGAGTGAGCAATGTGGCAAAGCCATTAATGGTGTGCTTGTAACTATAGAGAAATAGAAGATTTGGCATCTTCTGCATTCTCTCTCATAGATAAAAGATAGGAATGATGACGTCTTCAATTTCTTTGACTGTTTTGTCTCCTGTTGGAAAATGGTTCACAAAGTCGGCGTTGACTTTGACAATTGTTCAAGCCGAAATTATTAATTGGTTATTGGATTTTAGATTTCAATTTGATTATACTTCTTTAAGTAGACAATCATGTTTTAATTAATTTTTTTAAACTAATTTTGGGTGAATGAGAAATTAATGTCACATGTGAATCGCTTAAACTCGTAAAAATATTGGAATTAGATATTGGAATATTCTGGAATGTTTTAAAAATTTTTTGGACGAATAGTCATGTCTCATGAGTGAAGGATTGTGATTTTTAGACCTGATTAATTCCTCACAGTTGTATCTTTTCTACAAGGCATTATTCTAACAGTTGTAACATTTATGTGGGTCGTATCTTTTGGAGAAATGGTTGTAACCTTTATAAGGCTCGTGTCTTTTGGAGACATATCTTTCCAACATTTATATACAGGGACCCCTAGTTATCATTTTATTCATTCCAAAAGCTAGTTGTATACCCGTGCACTGCACGGATTAGAATAATTAGTCAAAAAAATACTTGATAATTTAAAAAAACCAAATAATCACAATTTTATTTTGTATTACTCACTTATATACACATGTTACTAATAATGACAATTTTATTACGTACAATTTTTTCATTTGACATAGAATTAATTGAATTGTCATTCATAGAACATTACTTTTAACTAATAAAAATGAGAATTAATGAGAGATTTTTAACAAAAAATTAATTTCACGTTAAATATGAAAACTAAGAAACTATGGAAAAGAGAGCATACAAAATTTATGTAATTCTAAAATTATCATACACCTATATCGTTGTTCATATAGTGCAAGAACTTTAAGAAACATTTAGAGTGTGGATGATATTCATTTATCAAAATGAATTCTTTACCATATTCATTCCTTACCATATGTTTTTGGAAAAATTATATTTCGCATTTCCTCATATAGTATTATACATTCCCCAAAGAAATCACTATTCACTAAATCTATTTTAAAAAAAAGTACATACCCTCCTATTACAAAAGATCCAAAAGAAGTAATATTATAACAAATGATAAATTCTATATAATTTACCTCTAGCAATAGTTTTTTAACCACTTTTCACTTTAAAAAGAATTAAAATAATTTTTTATTTTTGTTCTAAATAATCATAATCAAAATATTATTATTGTATCTTCTCAACTTAAATTTTTACCTATATATAGGTTCTCACTTATTTATTATTATGGGAATGTGTATACGATTCAAAGCATATAAAATAAAAGTATATATAAGCAGGAGAGTAGATATATATATTTATTAGGGTTAATTTCACAAATCGTCCCCAACCTTTAGATTAAGAATCGGTTTTGTCCCCAACCTTTGAAAAATACGCACAAATCGTCTCTTTTTACACTATTTCACAACATTTTTAATAAAAAGACAATTATACCCCTAACTCTTTTTAAATTTTTTAAAAAAAGGTTTAAAAAAATTAAAAACCAACCCAACCCACCCCCACTCTACCCCGTCCCACGCCCCCCTCCGCTCTCCAGCGGCCAGCCCATTCCGGCTGCTACAAATGGGGTGAAACCCCCCATTTTGCTACCATTTCTGGCAGCAAAATTGGGGGGAGGGGTTCACCCTCCATTTGTGCTGCCATTTTTGGCAGCACAAATGCTGCCAGATTGCTGCCATTTCTGGCAGTCTTTCTCTCAAAATGGGGGGATTCCCCCATTTTGCTGCCGGAAATGAGAGCCATTTTGCTGTTATTTTCGGTAGCATTTCTCTCCAAAATGGGGGGACCGGTAGCAGCATAAATGCTTCCAGAAATGGGAGCTATTTTGCTGTCATTTCAGCAGCATTTCTCACCAAAATGGGGGGGACCGGCAGCACAAATGGTGGTGAATCCCCCCTATTTTGCTGCCATCAATGGCAGCAAAATGGGGAGGGGGAGGGAGGGGTTTCACCCCTCATTTGTGGCCTCCGGAATGGCCGCCAGAGAGGAGAGGGAAGAGGGCATGGATGGGGTGGTTTTTAATTTCTTATTATTTTTTAAACCTTCTTTAAAAAAAATTTGAAAAGTCTCAGGGGTATAATTGTCTTTTTGTTAAAAAATTTGTGGAATAGTATAAAAAATGATGATTTGTACGTATTTTTCAAAGGTTGAGGGCTGTGATGTGTCTTAACAAAAGTTGAGGATGAAATCGATTCTTAACCTAAAGGTTGGGATGGTTTGTGAAATTAACCCTATTTATTATTTTATTGACCGTTTTGGAAAATATCACGACTCGAAAATCCAAATCCGAGATATAACTTTTATTTTATATATATATGTATGAGTGCATAAAATAAAAACATTTATATAAGATATTTGAAATTTAATTTGAAACTTAATTAGTTAGAAATGTGTATATATATTACTAAAATAAAATAAATAAAAAAGAGACATACATAAGCGGGATAGTAGATATATTTACTTTTTTAGTTATTTATTTTTTTAGAAAATATCTCAGCTCGAAAATCCAAACCTGAGATATAACTTTTGTTATATATATTATAATATATATTATAATTACATATATTATATATGTGTGTATAAAATAAAAACATATATAGAAGGTATTAGATATTTAATTATGTGGTTATATTGACACCACATTTTTTATTAAGTACACTACATTTTATTTATACTCATCATCATTTATGTTTTTAATTCTTTACACTTCAGTCATTAAATTATTTTTGTCATATTTTTATTTTTAACATCTTATTTTCTTGAAATCTTATATTGAATGATATCTTAATTCTAAAAATTTAATTATGAGAATTTCTTAATATTTTTAAATAAACAAAAAAGTAATATCTAATTATACACAACAACGTATTTTCATATGATTCTAAAGTATATAAATCAATTTTTTTTAAATGTATTAGATCATTAAGAATATAAGAGGATAATGAAATCAAAAATTCCAGAAAAAATGTAGTAAAAACGTGTAGGGGCTTAGATAATATAAGAAACAAAGATTAGGGATGTTCACATTAATAAACATATAGTGTGTTTAGTAAAATGGGTGGTGTAAATATAATTAACCTATTTAATTTGAAACTCAAGTAGTTGGAAATGTGTAAATATATTATTAAAATAAAATAAAATAAATAAATAAAAAGACATATATAAGTAGGGTAGTGGTTTTAGAGGGAAAATTTTGAATATGGTCACTATCCTACTTTAATATATATAAAATATAAGATAAGATATCAGAAGTATATTTTCTATCCCTTCTTTTTTCTAAATTCGTCCCTTTTATTTGATAAAATATTTCGAACATTCGAAAAGTATTATCGGTCAAGGTTCAGCTGTCAAGGTCAAAGGCGGAACCAGGGGAGGTCTCTTCCGATCTCCCTGGCTAGGCCCAAATTGGGTTGGCCCTTAAAGGAAAAAAAGAATTTTTTTTTTTTAACATGTTTGGGTAGGGAAAAAAAGGGGTCCGGTAAGGGGTAGTTCGGCGTGCTGGCTCTGCCTCTGGACTCAAGGTTGATATAAAATTGCGGTATCGATCTTGGAAGGAGCGTTGTATCTTGGGAGAGACAGACGTCTGTATTCCGTGTGCACTTTTGGTTAACGAGAGCGAAACCTGTCTCAAGAAGATTTGCTAAGGAAAATGCTTGTAAGACTTCAGTTTATATATGCTGCAGTATCCTCATCTAAATTTTTATCACCGTAATTTATCTTTCTTGAAAATTAGTCAAATATGAGTTTCCCTTATGCTTTGAGTAAATACTTGAGGTGCCAACTGTACATGATCAACGGATGTATTGTCAACCTTATACATCTTGAGACTACAGGGCTTGCTTTATCTAGTTTATGCAAAAAAACAGTGAAGCAGCCATTGCTTGAACAATTGGTCATTCCTTGAACATAAATACGGAGAAACTTATAGTGCATGCTTTGGTTGAAGTGATTATATCTTTACGAACTCCTATTGTACTAATTCCAAATCAGATTTTCTGGGTTAAATACATTCATGTCATAGGTGTAGAAAAAGAAGTGTTTGATAATTTACAGGTTGTTGGTTATTCTATTAGGATACCATTTCCAATGGTAATTTTTTAGCGTTAAGTTTTTCGTTGAGCTGGGTAAAATATGAAGTTTTATAATATTGAAGGAATTAACGAGATAAGGTCTCGAATATGCATGATCATTAAATGATAGTATAATTATAACCACCACGGTCATTAAAAAATTGACATAAGTTTTCATGTCACTTGAACATGGCTATTTTCGACGGATTGGTCCTATCGACTATTTTTGTAGCATCCTCAACATGCATTAAAGAGATGATTTTTGGCTACAATGTCTATATAAGTATTACCCTTGACGAAGCCATATTTCGTGATTGATTATTTAATATAGGTTAAATTTTTAGTTATCATCATTTTTAGTTATCATCATTAGGTACATGTACAAGTGTAAATGATGTGTTTTAAAATTTACTATTAAATATTATTCTTGAAGTCATATTAGGTATTCTATATAGTTTTTACACCTTCCCGTGCACCGCACGGGTGTTATACTAGTGTGTGTATGTAGGAACACAACACACAAACACCCTTAATAGATTAGATGGCTTGTGGTATCACTCTCCTCATTAAATATTTTATTTTTCTAACTTAATAAATTAACTTTAGAAACTAATTATAATATTAATTAATTATAAATTTAATATTATAATTTAAAAAAAAAAAAAAGTGTAATGAAACAGCAGAGTTAATTAGTCTGCTTTTTTCTTGCACCACTTCAGGTGGAGAACGGAAACATCAATGGAGTTGTAAGATTTTCCTCACATGATGAGATATAAGAAAGATCGTGTCGCTCTATTGTCATATTGCTAGTTCTATATTGTGCTAGTTATGTCAGCCCCAATGGGGGTCAAAAAATTTGTACAATTGTAATGACAACTTTAATTAGTGAAACAAATTTACTCAAAACTAACAAATATAACCATTAAGTATCATATATATATATTATCATAATCGGTTAGACATACTGTATTCTTGTTATTTCTCGCGTCTCATGTGGGCGGTCTTGAATAAATCATGTATGCTATTTTTTTTTTTAAAGATAAATTGAAAAAATCATTCCTTAATATTTACTTATATATAATAATGATTAAGTTATAATTCAGTCCCTGTCAAAAAAAAGTTATAATTCAGTCATAAGCTAAAAATCATTTATCTGAACATTTTTCATTTGACTAAAATTTAATTTGCACTCATGCAATGCAAGTAAATAATTGTAGTCATCGTTATTTAAAAATTAATAACCTTCAACTATACTTTTCCAGAAAACTGCTCACAACTAAAAACTTTCACTTCCAAGTAGTGGTTCAATTTAATAATACTTAAAAAATAATTAATAACTCATACTTATACAACATCAGTGAAAATTTTATTTCTCCATCCCGGTCTAACCCAAAAAAAAAAAAAAGTGTTTCTCCATCCCGCTCTAAATGTTGCGGTTCCTGGCTAAACTATTCAAAAAATCTAATCTGATATCTATATCTATATATTAATAAAATGAGAGGTACTGTAATACAGTTTGACCGCAATTTTCCCACCCAAAATGCTTCAAGTGGGGGCTTTTTGGTCATTTTGATTGATTTGTGGTAACCAATGCGGTAACTTTGATGTTTATCCCTTCTACTTTTTGGTTTTTAATTTTTGAATTATCTCATCTTCATAATTCTATCTTATCTTTATAATTCTATATTTAAGTTATCTTATCTTTATATTTTTAAATCTTCCTTTCATTTCAATGTGAAAACAACAATCAAGAGCAGATTTATTCAAATGTTTGAGAATTGACTATGATATCATCATATCACATGGG